>JAAAKR030099693.1:0-15592 GCA_010014985.3 Delias pasithoe
GTATGTTCACGTTTACTCAATAAAGACAAGCTTTTTTAAAACTGATTCATACAAATTCAATTGACATAATACATAAAGTTTTTCAAAGAATCAGCTTCATAAAGTCCAAGTGATCAATAAAAACATTGGAAAGCTTACAATAGCACCAGATCTATTGGAGTATTTGAAATAAAACCGTTCAAACTTTAAGCTTTCGGGCTCTAAGCCGGCGCAAAGTAATCAAAGTTTAAAGCAGTGAAATAAAAACAAAATCCAGTGTCGCAGTTAACCAATATTGATGCACTATACGCGAACAACTTAAGAGTTCGTGAAAAATTACATACTTTAATGCATTCTAAGTGTCAATAATAATTTTGTTGAACTATTTAATTCTCTGCAAAGCTGCGAAATGTATAAAAGTAAATAAATACAGAATGTACATCTACTGTATTTTTTAGGTGTTTGAAACGATTTTATATCTAAATAATTGTAACCGTTAAATTAATTTATATATTGAAATAGAATATAAGTAGGTAGACGAGATTCTACTGCGGAAATGACTTGAATAAGCAATGATCCGGATGTAGTTTTAAACAGTGATATCATTTATATCAGATAAGCTATTTTATTATTGATTTAAATATAAATTGTGATACTTATTAATTTCTACGATCAATTATTTTTTATGAAAAATTGGTATCAAACCAAAAGGCAAAAGTAAATTGCGGAAATAAGTCGGAAGCTTCGTAGAATGGTATTTCTTTCATTGAGCAGTCTTATTTATAAGTAGCTATAACCTTGTAACTATTGTAAAAAATTTGACATAGCAGCAGGTTTTACTTCTCTTTTAATTATTATCTTTTCTTGTTATTCCCTGTTCAGGTATATATTATTAAGGAACTCAATTCTTCAAGTTATTCGTAACAACAAAGAAAAAATATTGTATATTATCATACAGTATCACAATTCTAATAAATATAAATAAGTAAATATATGGTAGCAAGATAAAGAAATAACGTAAATATTGAATCACGAAATTGTTTTATAATAAAATTCTTATATAATATACATATGTATATACTCGTATATATTTTATATGAAAAATATATGTATCTAAAGTACATTATATATATATATATATGTGTGTGTACATGTATATTTTTATATGTATATGTATATGTATACATATGTTTATATGTATATAATGTATAATATATATGTTTATACATCTGTATATGCATATGTATTATACATTATATACATATATAATGAACATATATACATGTACATAAATATGTATACACATATATATATTATTATTATATCTAAGACCGAATATATAAAATATCTGAAATTATAATGATCAATTGGCGCCAATCTAGTTCGGGCTCATCAAAACATCTTACATGTTTAATATATACGCTTAATAGCGTTATTTTGATATTATAACCTCAAAGCGATCATGTTCCCCATAAACACTTTAAGCTCCTTGTTCCCAACAAAATTAAATGCTTCAGCTACAAATTACGAAAGTAGTGTGTTATCAACTTGTTGCGCCTGACCCATATCGTGAGTCTACGTTGACACAGCCCAACGGCTTCATTACGTTGTTTACCAAGTCTCCACGGTAGCTTGGGCTTAATTGATTCTAACCTTTTAGAACAAACGCTATACATCGAAGAGCCACCTTAAAACAAGTAGATGGTCAACATCATTTTTATTCAAATGTATTTAATTTATATCTTTTGCAGAAAATATCAAAAGTAAAGTTGGTTCGTTTATAAGGATTTGGACAGATAATAATTTTTTTTTTGCAACAGGACGGAATCCTTGATGATATGATATCACCGCCAAACGTGGACAACAATTACCTGCTTTACCTACCGAATTATGTGGACACCAATGTACATAATAAAATAGTATAACGATAATTAAATACAAACCTATAGATGTTGATACAATAGAAAATAGTTCGTCCGCTTTGGAAGGGAACAAAGAAACTTGATATAACATCGTTCAGCCGTTCTTCGTTAATTAGACCCACAAAGTTTTATAATAAAACAGTTAATTTTATAGTCTTTGAATAAATAGGAAACCCGAAGGAAGTAAAAGTGTAATAAGCCATTTCTCGATTTATTTGAAAAAATATAGTTTTTAAACACTTCTGTTACTAATTTAAATTATAGCTTTACACTATAAGAGCTTATATCAAGTCTATATATGTAGCAATTCTATCTATCAATAACTTAAGCTTGAAGCACTTCTAGAGTCTCATAGTTATTCAAGATACGAGAATTGTTTTGGTAAAATGTTTTTATTGATGCGAAAAACATTTTAAAAAGCTATCTATTAGAGAAGTAAAACATACTAAACTAGTGTTATATATTCGGAATAGTTACGACGTGGTTTGGTCCAGTTTAAAAAAAGAAAGCGCATAATTTAAAACAGTGGTTTATTATCCACAAGTGTGAAGTCTGCGACCTCGTTCCTTTTAATCAGAAGGTCTGATTAGTCCGCCTTTGTCGGCTTCACTATCCAGACTTGTATTCTCATCTAACTTTTATTATCACAGCAATCGATCAAAGGTTTAGTCACGAACTTAGTTTTGAATAGCTTTAGTTTTGGGTGTTTACTTTAAGGTTTTTTAACTTTATTAGTTAATATACGAAAATAAAAACAATATTAAAATAGTGTGACAAGAGATTACGGAAATTTATGAACAAGAATTGCAGGTTTAAATGTATAATCGATGCAATTGTTTTGATTTAGCTTATAATAGTTGTAACTTTAATATTTCGCCAATATTTGGTACATTTATGATATAATTTATGAGAGCCTCGTAGCTAAGTGATTTAAAAAGTCTAACCATGAAGTGAGGGGTATCGGTTTCGAATCCCGCTCCGGATAATTAAAATTTAATTTATAATTTATTCGGTCTCTGGAAGGATTTGACAGTGGCCGGGCGGAATGTCTTATGGCTGTCGAACCCATGGAAGAGCCATGCTGAAGCATATGCTAATTGGGTCGGCTAGATTGAAGTGATACCACGGGCTCACAGAATACTCAGCGTGAAACGTTAGTTGTACTTGAAATGGTACTTCTACTGTGTTTCGCTGAGTGAGTGAGGATATCGGAGGCCCTTAAAATGCCGCTTAAGCGGCGTGAAAAGCCGGCAACACAACCAATGTGCGGCCCATGATGCGGTTTTCCATGGGCGGCGGTTTTTTCCATCCCATAAAAAAAATATAATATTAATTTAGAATTCTTAAAACCTTTATGTCCAACATACCCAGTAAAAATTTTATTAAAAAAGTTAATTTAATTATGATGTACGCTACAAGTATTACAAATCATTATTAGGTATACTGTAATGGTTTATCTTATCTCTAGCTCAGACAATCTAGACATAAAAACATTTTTAAAAATGAAAATTTTATTACCCATTCAGAAAATTGCTGGTTGGCTGTATAAAATAGGTGAGTAAAGGTGGTGCATCAAATTAGATTTAGTTCAAAAATGGCATCGGAAAATATTGGAAAATCGTGCACGGTAACGGTATTTCTCAACCATTAACGTTATGAAAGTTCCTATTAAATTTCACTAGCTATTCCGATTTTTAGTCCGAACTCCGAACGTAGTTTTACGCCGGATGAAGGGTTAGAGAGCCGTGTTCAAGTGGCTATTCTCACTGTGATTCAAGTCTACTTTACTGCGTTTGTTGAACCTTAGTCTGGTACCTAGTAGTACAGCCTCATCATTATTTGTGAAGCCACTTTAATTATTTTAGATAAAAATAGTTTCAAACAAATACATTATTTAGAATATTTGCTCTGAATAATATAGGTATAGTATATAGATATTTATTTTTTTATAAGTGGAAAGAGAAAAATAGAAACTTGTGCCCAATTCGAGCGAGAATTTAAACTTTAACATGTATAAAGATTCGAAATTATTATTATTATTATATTAAATTATTATTATTAGATTTATTTATTTTCGTAAATAAATAAACTACCAAAAGTATAAGCCTATAGTTATGCCAAAATAAAAATAAGGTAAAGGTACTGCTATTCTCAAATGCTTAACATTCATTTCTTATATTATAAATTATTAATCGCATCAAATTTATTTACATACCTCATTCAAGTAAATAAGCAAACCCTCGCATGCTTACTATTCATTTCCAGCCAAACTTTGGTAGTTAAAGTTTCTTATAAATATAATTTGAACTCGTAGTATGGAGCTACCATACGAGTCTTTGATGCAAATGTGGCGTAACTATTTTACAACAAATATAAAGTTTGCTTCTGTAGAAAAGCAATCTAATTATATTTAAAACTATAAATGAATTTATGAAGGATTTATTTCAATTGTGATTTTAAGCTTTTACTACAAACAGTCTTGGCCATTGATGTATAAATTAATTACTAGGTTGTATATATAAATTGTATTATAAGTAAGACCTACCAATTAAAGCCGCTTGAAAATACACTATATGTATTCAAACCGTGATTCTGTGAACGCCTAATTATGAGTAAACTTGGTTTATTATCATATTTAAATCAAATTTCATTTGATAATATTTCATTCGATTAAAGCATGAGTATAAAATTCATTAGTTAAAGCGTTGTGACTTACATTACAAAGAGATGGCAAGGAAACTCGTTTATCCCGAATCTGTTTCCAGCAGCTCGTTCAATAATACATTTTATTTACGCAGTAACATGGACGTATCTTTGAAATTATTCGTTTTAATAGTGTTATTTTACCTAGATATAAGCTAAAAAAATTCAAAAACTAAACGTTTTCAAACTCAAACTATATGATGATTACGTATACTTGTTTTATCATGGTGTTATTGTATGAAATAAAAAAGTCTTTTAAGTATGAAAATGACGATTTCGATTACAGCAAATAACCTCAAATTTGTTATTATCTATTACGGACGAGTATAAATATAGTTTAGCTTACCTTTTGTTACATCAATAATAAATAGTCCATCTCTTTCAATTCTGCCAGATGAAAGTAATCAAAGCGAGTAATAAAGGAAAGTAAAACTGAAGTGTGAATTATTTCACGGTATCACCATTTAGTGGAAATAACAATAACGACCTGTTGAAAACTTGGCTCTGCTTGCTCACTCTAACGCATCTTAAAGGGTATTTTCGTCTCGTTCTACCTCCGCAAACGGTTGTACAGGCGACTGGCCGACTCGGCACTTCGGTACAAACTGCGCGCCCTGCGATCTATAAGGGTGGTTATCCGCCCGCCCAGTACGAGTCCTGAATAAGTAGGGCGGTAAACACCCTATACCTGCTACATTGACGTATATATTCACATTACACAATGTTTATACTGGCTGCCAATTTGCAATGTTTTGACAAGAGCCGCACCTTGCAATGTTACAACTGTTTACAACACTAATGAAAATAAAGTATTGTCAATTAAATTGTATGTTTTAAAAGATAAGTTTTGTATGATTTTCATTCTCTTGAAAGTATGGAGAATGTGTTCTTAATTCGTAAGAACATTTTATTTTTATTATAAATCGTGTAGATAAAATAAAATATTAAATTTTTATAAATCAATACGACCACCAATAAAATCACTTTCGTAGTTAGTTACAATTCAATTAGAGGTAGAGAAATCTTTGTCATTACAATGATAACCTTAATGAACAGAATATGTAACGAATAAATATTTAATCGTGTTCCTAAATCTATTGTTTCATAGGTATATACACTACATCTTATTCACTGTTTTGTACAGTAGAACAATAACATTTGTTCCGTTGAGATTCACCTAGGGACTCGGATGCACAGTTTGGGCACCGTTAGACCACGTAAGTCTTTAATTCATAAGAATTTGATACAAATTTTAAAAGCCGACCAAAATTCAAATAAAATATCAATAGCCCCAGCAACAAGTGAACTCTGCTCTTGTTCTAGAGTCACTCCATCGGGGCAGGTCGTTCAATTATAGCGATATTCTATACCTTTCTACCTTAATTGCCTTCAGTTAATTACTAAGATTGGCTAATTTCTTGATTGCCTTATACTCTAACACAAAAAACTAAATAGTATGTTAATAACTATTGATACCAGAGATTTTTACCATAAAATATGCACGTTTGAATATTGAATTTTTGTTTAAAAATATCAGTTTCATTGAGAGATTGCGAGTAATGGTAATCCATCAAGTTTCGTTTGTAGGTGGTGTAAAAACTCGGCAACACAACCAAAGCGCAGTGATCGCGAAGATTACGAAGTTATCTTCCATGCTTATCCACACTTACCATCCACTACATAAAAGAGATAGTAATAATTAAATTCATTCAACTATTATAGAACCACATCTCCACCATTTGTAAACTTAGTAGTTGATAAAACAATGTACGGGAGGCGAGATGTCCAGCTCGCTTCCCAGCCCGCGTTAAGCTTTAAGGGCCGTATGGCCGCACGACGAGTTAGCCGTTAAAAAAAACTGACACAGGTTAATAAGGTATTTAAGCATTTTTAAAAAGAAATCAATGTATCGCATCCGCGATCAAAGCTGACAAGCCACCAAATTGTGAAAAAAGTTATGATTAATGTTTCATGTTGCTAAAACGTTTTCATTTAACTGGAGCGATTAAAAACTTCAAGTAGCATGAATATCCCGTTATTGCAGCCTTTATGTATTTCTCTTTTTTACCCTCTGCGGTGAATTTCAATACGACTCCGAGTTTGCTCTTTGAAATGGTCTGTCAATAACAAATCAATGATGTCATGTCCTTCTTTTAGCAACGTTGCCAGAGATCGACAAATGGTTGAGTATTTCAAATATATGAAAAAGTATCTTTATGAAAGCAAATCAAATAGTAAACTTGCACTCTGTTTGTATACTGTATATATTATTTTTTTATTACTACTTTTATCCAATCAATAATATTACCAATTTTAATCAAAAATTAGCAGATGCGCACACTGAATGTTACTATTGTGTAATTATTAATAGCCATTATCATAATAATAATAAATTATAGACAACCATATTTATTATTGTCCATGTAAATCGTTACCTGTTTCAAAGGCGCGTTTATTTAACTTTGAATCGCCTGCCATTCAATCAGTTTTGATAGCACTTAGGATACGACATGTATGATCAAATTTAATCAGATGTATACAATTTGTTTGAAGTCTAAACACAATAACAGATATACACAGTTACATTAACATTCTTAAACTAAGATAAAAATATTAAATGACAATTATTTTTTTATAAAATACTGTGCATTATTACGTAGGCTTCTTACAATATAATAATATTACGTCAAGTTTAAAATTAATATCGATTTTCTACGCTAACATTTTAATTTATTTTCACCTTTCAGTATTGTGAGTTAAAATTAAATTCAGATGACATTGAGTTACGATCTTTTCATTGTTACTTTGACTTCTGACTTACATAATCTACTGAATTATTGAAAAAGTTTGTTTGAAATTCTTCTAAATTTAGTTTTTATAATTTCATGTCTTTTGAACATTTTATCTAAGAAGCCTAAAGTACGATTAGCATATTACTTATGAATAAAATATTACATTGCATGATACTATTTACCATAACTAACTCGATTATGCTTATATTATTTTACAATAATATTATTTACCGAAAATCATTTTGATATTTAGAGTGAAAATATTAGGAACATGCTTTTATATTTAATATCAATAACAGAGGGAAGCCAAAAACATTAAAACACGTACTATAGTAGTAAGTAACATGACAACTTTACATCTAAATTAAAAAAAGTTCTTCAATAAAATGCTGAATGTATAAAATCAACATTTAAAAATATAGTTTTAGAATGATATTCATTTTCAATCTTCGTAAAAATAAGACAATTTGAATATAATATAGTTAAATAACATTTATAGGAATACAGTGCAGGCTAACTATAGGCAATTATAGCATTCTATGTTATTTAAAATAATATTTACGACAGCTAAAATGTAAGCTAAATTAGAAATTATATTCTCCTACAATTTCTTCTCAAGCCGTAACTCATTATGTTCACTATACGAGTTAATATTTTTATTTCACCAACCTATTTCATATATTATGCTTGAAGCATATAGATCATTTGTTTCAGTAAGATTTTAGGAATTGTAAGTCTCTATTTACATTTAAAGTAAAGGAATTATACTATAAAAAATACAATGATTTATCAAGATTTAGTTATAATATTATAGGTAATATATCTACTTATATATATAAATTGGTATTATACCCGCATAATATAATATCTATCGGGCTTTACTAACCTGTAAATAATCTACTGGTGAGATGACTGGTTACTTAGAGCCTTTGAGACAGCGGAGCATAAAATTACTGCCTTTGATCTGAGATATTGAGGCTCGACGATTATATCGAGGCCTTATCTCTATTATAAAATTGTGTTCACTTATATTACTCAATATAAGGTACAATCGTGGCTTCTAATTAAAGACTTATAAGATCGTTCATTAACGCATACTCCACTTAAAGAAAGAATCTGTCTCATGAAGTCGTTGGTTAATATTTAAATTAATCGCTCCCGCACCATGAATTAAACCATGACATACAGATAGCGTATATCATGGCTTAATATAAAAAGATACCCTCAAGATATTTTTGCCGACAGGAAAGGACACGAAGGGGACGTGTGATTCGTATATCCGCATAAAGTTCTCCCTTGTTCGCCTCGGGCGTACAGATTATGAATTCTTTATGACTTTTACGAGCGATGAAACATTATTGTTTAAAACTTTACCTCAACAAGTCATCGACAAATAATATAAGGCCAGCAATATATGAAAGAAATTAAAGCTTTAATTTAAATTCAAATTAAACAGATTAATCATATGGTAAATAAAAAAAACGTCGACCACGTCGTTTACTTACTAATTATAATATATATTCTAGAATTAAGTCTATTTAATATATATTATAGATTTATATTATATTATTTTTATAGATTAGTCTAGTTAATATTTTGTTTTACTAGCAATAAATATTTACCGAAAAGTACCGAATATTCTAGAAATCTATTGGAACACCTAGGCATATAATATTATTAGTAATAAATACTCGCTCATAAAGTGTTATCATTTATAATAAAGTTGTTGTCATGTAATTAGAATTGGAATTAAAGAAAAATTATTTTCAGTTAATTACCTTCAATAAACAAATTGATTTCTGACACGCAATTATCTATAATAGGCAGCTACATTAAAAAAGCTAAAGATATTTTATTAAAGTCTCTGATATATCGTTGGCATTACATCAAGATAAGCACGTATACCGGGCTTTTGATGCTCATACGTGATTAGAATTTTTTTCCTCACTATAACGCTACAACTGACATCACGCTTCAGCGAATATTTTGTCTCTAAGCTGCTCTCTACATATTATATCTGGATAGTCCAGCTATCCTCTGTCACTTAGTTTTGTAAGAAAAATTGTCCTTTTAAGAGCGTCATATTTATAAAATATTTATGTTAGCTATAATTTTAACGTTCTGGTATCAGTAATAAATGAATATAATATGTATCATAATATAAAAAAAAATAAATAAAATAATTTATTTATCAATTAAGATTCATTCGCTTTTGAACGTCGTTCACTCTACTACCGGTTCCAAGTCTACCCAGACCCGCAGAATCGGCGAAATCAACTCAGGGGAACTGTTTAGGCCATTAAAATTATTTTAAGCATAAACAGATTTCCTCAGGTCGCAGAACATAGAAGGCTCGAATAGCTCTTTTTTTCAGCACGGAAATCGTATTTATATCGGCAGAATTTCCCCACAGCATAATACCATAAGGCATTACGCCTATGGAAATGTACATGGTAAAATAATCTCACAGTATTTATATCTGATATTCTGCGAATTTTTCTAATAGCACAAGCCGCAGACTTTAAGTCTATTCTCCAGTCCGGTCACTTGGGGTCCTCATTGAAGCTTAGCGTCAATAGTGATGCCAAGAAATATCATAGAATCCACCACGTCTATCACCTCTTCATTAAGAGTTGGGTACATTGGTTTGTATATTACTAACATTCGGAAGTGTGAATTTTATTACTTTAGTTTTATTACAGTTTAGTAAAAGATTGTTAACGCTAAACCAATGTATCACCATAAAAAGAGTATTTTTTACGTCGTCATAAACTATCTGACGTCGATTTATTTTAAAAATTAAAGAAGTGTCATCAGCAAACAGTTACAACTATATTTTGCTTGTCCTTAAACACATAAGATTATATAACATATAAGGTTTAAAATAATGTCCATAACTCATAATATATGGAATCCTCAATTACATGTGATAACCTAACATTTGTGACCACTCGACAGGCTACTTGCGGACAACGCGGTTACCCGTTAGAGATGTGAAAACTACCATCACCTATCCGAGAAGGCTAACGGCCTGGAAACCAAAATTGACTGCGCGTACAAGACCACACTAAATACTATTCACTAATTTCAATTGAAACCACCACCACATTGAATATTTCCTAAGAATTAAGTATAAAACGGATCATTTCAGAATCAATTTCAGCATTATTATGCATCGTATTTCGTTAAGCGTGCATATTGTAATTCACATAACATTATACGCTTATACCATGCACTTTATACTTTGCTGATTTGTAGTTTTGAGTTATTTCATCAGTGAAAATACATAATTATCTTAAGCTTTTTTGGAATACGTAGAACGAAACGGCTACGTTCTTTAACCCTATTCGCTAACGCCAACAGTTAATAAAAATAAATAATCTTGTTTAAATTCCCTATCCTATATTTAATACCTTATCACCTCGACGATTACTGTTCAGTTGCCCATGTGACTTTCCGCGACGGCCTAAGCCGAGGTTCGAGTCTCATTATATTTAGGAGACGCCCTTGCACTAGTAGTGGTAAACAAACTCTCGGCGAGCTGTCCCGCTTACCCTCCACTCCCCAGTTCGCCTTAAGCTGCCAGGGACGTATAGCCATATAGCGAGATAGTTCTTCCAAAAAAAAAAAAGTTCGTAGTTATATTTTGATAGTGACAGCTTTAAGTTCTTTCCCGTTTGTTATTATACGATCAGTTTTAGGGATCTCGAAAATGCAATATAGTATCGATATTTTTGACAATATCAAAATTGATATTAATATTTCTATTAAAAATTTCAATATATCGACGGGTAGTGAAAGTTGAAAATGACAGACAGAATTACCAACTTAAAACTAAATTATAAAATAGCAAATCGAATCAACCACAAATAAAATTAATTTGTAAAAAAGAAGGGAGGATGAAAAAAGTATTTCTTTTTAGGATTTTTTAAATCTTAAAATTTATTAAAAAATATCGATTTTTAAACCGTATTGATACTTGGAACTTTGTATCGATACATCGATATAAAGTTCACATTGATATATCAAAATGTTAAGTATCGTTAAATAATATCGATATGTTGCTAAAATAATATCCATATTTTTTTAACAAACCTAATCAGTTTAAAAAAGTGAAGTATAATTGTTTGAAGTTTGAATTTAATGTCTAACTACATAATATAATAACCGTGTAATGGTAGGAAATCTACGTACACAATAAAAAATAAACTTAACTATAATTAACACAAGTTTTTATTCATATAGTTAAATAGTGACGACGAAACAATGCTGGATAAAGGCATTTATCAGTCTTGTAGAGTATGCTTAATAACCTGTGAGAATGGAAAATCATTTGACAAAGATGAGAAGTTATTGAAATTGTATAAATATTGCTGTGGGATCAATGTATGTAATTAATTCTGTTATCTAAAATCCTCATTTAATATGAAGCAATATCTAAATAGTTATATGATAATAGATTAAATTTTAAAATTATTTAAGCTTTCCATTTAATCATATTATCTCTATTGCTACTGGAATTATATCAAAAGCAAGAGTAATTATTATAAGTCTCAAACACTTCAACTTAAAAATCTCAAATTAATTTTTTTTCTAAGGTAGCAGTTGACTATGCTCCAAGACTTTTATGTACAAATTGTTATATAGTATTGGAAAAGTTCTCTAAATTCAAAAGAAAGTGTGAGAAGTCCGAGAAGTTATGGAAATCTCAAATGGCAACAAATAATACTAAAGATAACAAAGATGTGAGTGGTTTTAGAATGTAATATTTACATAACGAAATAATAACATTAGAGAAAATTTTAAATTAAGTAATATTATTTATTATTCTCTTATTTATTATTTTAGTGGTAAATGCTTATTACTTCATCAACAATCAGTCAACTTTATTAAGTAAGCATTTTGGTGTATCACTTTTGGGTGATTGTTATTTCAAATCTATAACTTTGACTCCTATTTGATGTTAATATTAATAAAGACTTTAAGGTCTCAATTAAAACTGAAGATTTGGAATTTGATAATGGTCAAACAGAGTATACTGAAACAGACTTAAATTTGGAATGTAATGATGAATATGAAATTGAACCAAAACAGCATCAAATAAATGATCATTATAAATCTGAATCAAATCATGATCAAATTGTTAATCAAGGTAAAATGTTAATCAATTGATAATGTGCACCAATTGTTTTTGGCCTATTTGTCAGTTTACATTTTGCATGTTTGTTTTATTCTGACATATTAGAAAATAGCTTCAATTATTAAAATATTTCTTTACATTTATTGTCATTTTTTAGGTACTCACAATAGTACTACAGATGAGAAAGTGCATGATTGTGGTAAATAATTATTTCTTACATTAATAGGATGTAAATCATTATCTTTATACTTTCATTTATCATAAATAATTGATCTTTTCATTCTTATTTACAGAAATAACAACATATTTCAAATATATATATAATTTTTTTGCATATTTGGACTATTTTTTAAATATGATTTTCAATTTTTTTTAAGGATTATGTAGAGTTATTTCTGCTAATGAAGTTGAATTGAAGGACCATTTGGTTGATCATTGGAAAGAGGCCCTTTTGAAATGTGGGTTATGCAATTATCGTGGCAAGGATTTTGCGCACATGGTTTCTCATAGGCAAGTTTCTATTGGCTTTAATAAATTATTTTTTATCGTAGTAGTCCCTCTTTTATTTCATAGATTTAAGGAAGCTGATATTGTTTATTTATGAGTGACGGTTTTGTATTTGAATCAACTTAAAATACATACTTTTCTAATTTTTTATGGTATTGTGGACAATGGAGCAGGTGGGTTTCCTATATGGTAAGAAAACACCGCCGCCAATGGATAACTGCGTCATTCCAATATCATCACTTACTCAGCTAAACACAGTAGAAGTATCTTTTCAAGTACAATTACCACTTCCCGCTGAATATCATGTGAGCCTGTGGTATCACTTCGGACGAGCCAGCTCAATTTGTGTGTCGGCGTATGCATCAACATGGCTCTCCTATGGGTGACTTAGAGTGATAGTCATGAGGTATCTCTAGTACGTTTTACCGTAAACGATACGAATATCCATGGGTGTGACCTCTTAAAATTGTGATACTAATTTTGACAAACCATACAAGAATATACTAAACTATACCAAGATGTAGTACATATACAGTTTTTTAAAGTATTTTATAAGTAAGGTATATTTATTTTTAGGTATACCCACAAATGCGATATAAAGCCGGGTAAAATGATCCGATGTTTCTTGTGTTCGAAATTTCGCGGAGATCCAATCCACCTCCAATTTCACTTTAGGAAGGATCACATGGAACAAGATGGAGGCTGGTGTGAAGTCTGCGACAAGAAATTTACAGATGCAAAATCATTTAAAGCACACATGAAGAGGCATAATAACTTTGATGAACTGTTCATATGTGACTATTGTGACAAACGGTAATCGTTTTAAAAAGTTATGCAACGTCACTAATAATATATAAAAAGTTAACACTGTTACTATTGTTTTTTGTTCCATGTAAAGATAACTCATTCTTTTAATAGAGTTTAATTTTGTTTCAGGTTTGCGTTTAAATGTTATTTAGAGGAGCACATTATTGTTCATTTAGGAATACTGAAGACACATATGTGCGAAATTTGTGGTTTTGTATTCAGGAGAAAGAGAAATTTAAGGGTATGTTATTGTTATAAATAATCGTCCTTGTATAATTTTATTATTCCTCGTTCAAATTATAAAGATCTTATATAATTTAATTTTTTTTTACAAACTCATAAAAATCCATGAGATTTATTTTAACGATTGTAACAGTTGATTCTCACTTTTATGACAGTAAAGTTTGTTTTGCATTTTAATGAAAATCGCGCGCGCTATTTACACTAAGTGTTTATAGTTAGTGTTGCCAGCTACAATTAATTAAACGAAGTGGTTTTTTTATGGTAATATTTCCAACTTCAAAAATTTAAATTAAGGTTTCTTTGTTATCTTTCCATTACATACGATGTCATAAATACGATGATTAATTTGATATCTAATTAATTAATAAAATGAAAAGTAGACATTATTTTTGTGACGAAGTAAATAAACACGATGTCTTTAGATCTTCTCACGAAATACATGTAAGCACATAGGTTTGCGAAAATATGGGTATGTTTTTTTTTAGGTATTTCATCGTCTGTCTATTCATCTTCATATTTTTATGCAGTTTTTATTTAAAAAAATTACTATTGTTGTGCATATAGTTACACAACTATATAAAATATATATACAACTGCTCAACTAAATAATTGTATATAATATAAATATGATTATGATATATGTTTTTCAAATTGTAGTTACATTAGAACGTAAACGTTCGTTAGCTAATGTAAAAATGGATGTAGGAATTGGTTGTAATAGGTTCTGTTGTGTATTATATTGTTTCTCAACTTTTAATTTTTCTGAACAAAGCTGTACGTATTTGCCAAAAGATCGATATACTAATGAGCCATTATTTTTAGCTTCACCAGTTGTCCAAACATTCAAACCACAAACATCTGAAATGTACTCACTGCGACAAAGTCTACAAAAACGAAATCAGCTTAGCCAAACATATACATGCTGTGACAAGGAAAAAGCCGTACGCCTGTGATATTTGCCCCAAACGTTTCGCAACACCGTCCACTTTGAAAGCCCACATCTTCTACCATTCTGGACAAAAGCCATTTCCATGTGACGCATGTGGAAACAAATACAAGACCAATTCGGCGTTAGTGGTGCATAAGTTGAAACACACGGGATCTTTTAAGTTCACCTGCACCGAATGTGATATGAGATTCTATACGTCGTCGACTTTGAAAAGACACCAGCAAATACATTCGGGCGTTAAAAAGTTTACTTGTGAAGTGTGTGGTAAAGGTTTCTTCGCGAAGTACAGATATATAGCGCATTTGGCTAAACATAAATCTACAGAGCCCAAAACATAAATAGCCGCATAACGTATTTAAATATTTCAATAAAAATATGAAATTATATACGTATTGGGTTTTGTGTATAATATACAGTTCTAATCTATACAGAGAAATTTGCAACAAAGAAATGTGTTGTTTAATTTGGCCTTTTAATTTTACGCTTCTTTTAAAATAATATACAGATTTTTTATAAGAATTAATAATAATGAAATAAATAGATTAAAAGT
>JAAAKR030099802.1:1771-15586 GCA_010014985.3 Delias pasithoe
ACAGATCTCAATAAAATAAACATATTAGACATTGCAGTTTAAAAAATAATAAATGGTTTGCTTATCATCATCAATTATCTTATCAAATTATTCTTTACTAATAATAATTAACTATTATATATAAAAACCGATGTCTCACTTCTCTGGTCTCATGCATAATATGCTTTATATTATATGCATATACGTAAAATGCTTCACACTGACTATGGAAAGCATTGTGCTTTAGCAATTATTACAAATTCTTCTAATATAATACTTAGATCAAGTTTATGGTGTCATAAATTTGAGTAAGTATAATGTTAACTCTTTACAATAATTAATATAATAGTCATAATAATAGAAGTTGTAGCCAATATTAATATACAGTGTATCTTCCTATTTTTTCTTTGATACCTTTCAGCTTTTTGCAATTGTTTGAAACCTTCATGAACCTGGACTTGGGTTTGCTCAATATTATAATCAATCCGATCTAATATTGTTCCCTGTTCATGCACCATATGAGCTAAATCCTTGAAGATGTCATTTAAATCTACAATAGACCGAACAATTTTATTAACCTCTTGCTCTCTTTCAGCAATCATTGCAGTGTTTTCTTCTTCCATCAATAGTAATTGTTTTTGGTGACCCTCATCTTCATAATTTGAAGTACTTGGTAGAGAGAATAGCAAATCTGTTTGATTGTTTGTTAATCCAGGTATTAAGTCATTATCGTTTAAGCTGAGTTCTTCAAAATTTGGAAGGTCAAAGTACGCCTTTGATCTCTCCTCTCTAGATGTGAGAGATTTAAGATAGTTTGATTGTGCCATTCGAAATGTTACACTTAAATCTTGTAATGATGTTACTAAAGCTAAGACAACATTGTTGGCAAGCTTTTGCTCTGATTTACTGCCTGAAAATAAAAAATTGTAGTAGTAAGGTTTCTAGCCTGTTAAATATACATTTCTCTAATAATGTTTTTTAATGGTGAAGGTGGCAAACAAGCAGGAGGCTCACCTGAGGTAAAAGATCCACCACCCGTGGACACCCCAGCCCTTGAGAGCTTCAGGTGCGTTGCTGGCCTTAATTAAACAGCATGGTCCTAGAAAGGAAAAAACATTTCCTTTGATTCAAACTTACCATGTTGCACTTGTGCTCTGATATTAGTAATTCTTGCATGAGCTTGTGTGAAATGTTTTCCTATATCAGCAGCAAGTCTTTCTATGTGCTGCTGTTCCCCACTATCATCTAATGCTGGTCTGTGTATTTGTCTCTCATGACGAGTTTGAAGCTCGGATATTTTTGATTTCAGTCTAAAATGTATTATTTCAAAGCACTGAGTTAATAATTTAGAAAACATCTTTATTTCACTTTTATACTTCCTTACTTAATTTTGAAAAATACTCAATAAATACAGAGGGCAAGTAGTTTTGTTTCTCATTTTTGCAACAATGGTACACCAGAGACAATATATTCATAGCTTTATTTTTTTGGAAACCGTGCAAACACTCAAGAGGCTTACCCAGGAAGCTCATCAAGTAAATGAAGATACAGGGTAAAAATATTACAAACCTAGATATAATGTAATGTGCTTCTTCTAAAGAGTCAGTCCAAATGGGTGGATTTGCATCTACTCTTATATCAATCCCAGCTTCTATGTCATTTTTAGTGGATGCCATAAGCATAGCTCCTTCATGATCTACATCATTTACCTACAAGTATTTAAAAATAATGTAGTCAATGATAAGATAAAACAATTTTTCAACTAGTTTCGTACTTCCAAAATAAATTAAGAAAATATTTTCATCTAATATGTAAATATAAGATGATATTTCTTCATATATAACAAAAATAATATTTTTATGCAAGTTTCAAGTCAACAAATAATATTTAGCAATTAGCTTTCTTTTAAATATATCAATAATTATTTGAAATAACTTTTTACCGATTCCGAAAAAAGGTTGCGACTGTGAATTGCATTATTTCGCATTAACACAAACACCTCGGTCAAACTTCTAGACACCATTTTTGGGTATTATTTTGTACTTATATAAAGAATCTACAAAATATATTATAGCATATTTTATATGCTAAATGTAGCCTCTTAGAAGTTTCCAAATTGAAAATATTTATAGAAATTTTCTTGTAGTCGTCAAATGTACAGACTAGACTGCTTAGTGCTTTGTCAATTATCAATAATGAAACTACACTTATCAAACAAGCGAATACATATTTATACAACTAATCACGACATTGAAAAATTTCAATTCTACATAAGAAGCCAATTAATTTACTATTTTTTAGTATTCTCTAAACATATTTGTTTACTGTTAATGGTCTATACATGTTAATAGGTGATAAGTGAAGAGTTTCTACAAAGTTCTAATTTAACCAAATGTCTAGCATATATACTCATTCTTCAAAGAATTTAACAAAATAGTAGGTATTTTATGATGAAATTCATACAAAATATCTTAAATGCAGCAGTTTTTACAAAAAAAAACTGGATATCTGCAGAATAATATCTTTATTTTATCGGTATTTTAATGTTGCCATTGTCAAATATCTGAGTGTTACTTTAAGACTTCAATAGACTGATTTAAATTATCAATATTTGTCTGGGAAATTAATTTCCAGTTTCGTAATGTTATTACAAAACCAGGATATATTATGTATTGATAATTATTGATTTCAATTGTTAATATCAGATATTTATCTTGGAATAACAGTAGATTGAAAATAGCATAATATAATGAGTAGTGTTCAAGATACCAATCAGGAGACATTTCAACAATTTCCTTCAAACAGGATTATAGTAATTCATCCTGGGTCCTACTACGTCCGAATTGGAAGAGCTTCAGACTTACTGCCAGTGAGGCAGCTACATTGTATAGCAAGAAAACGGCGACCAGGTGGTAAAATATATCGCGATTCTTTCGTTCCTCCTAGTGTTCCGAAAACGAAAGATCTTATTGAAGAATTAGAAGAATGTCGTTTACAAATTTCTCATACACTACAATCATGTATGCAATCGAATGGGGCACGGCGATATGCAACACCACCTCAACAAATAGCTGCCTTTAATCGTAGATCGATGCCAGAAACAGTTAATGACGGTGAATCGTGGCCGCAAGTTGAATGTGGTATAATTATTGGTGATTTAGTTCTCGATGTTGATCCAGAACTACCGTATAACATACATTTCCCATACAAAAGAGGAGATTTCAACATGCATTCTGAAGTGGGAGGATCAATTTCATCAGTTTTAAATGACTTATATACAATTTGGAGCTCAATAATCGAATATAAACTTGGTATATCACTGATAGAACTAGTGAAATATAGATGTGTGTTACTTATACCAGATATTTACAATAGAAGCCATTTAAAATATTTAATGTCTCTTCTTCTTAGAGATTTAGGTTTTGGTGATTGTTTCCTTGTGCAGGAAAGTGTAGGTGCTACATTTGGTGCAGGTATAGGATCAGCTTGTGTTGTAGATATTGGTGACCAAAAAACTGCTATTTCGTGTGTAGAAGATGGAATATCTCATAAAACCACAAGATTACGCATGGACTATGGTGCAGGGGATGTTTGTCAAGCTCTATCATGGATGCTTCATAAAAGTGCATTTCCTTACAAGAATTGGAATGAAAACATACCAAGAGATGTTATTCTTATGAGAAATCTGTACCAAGATTTTTGCCATGTAAATCTTGATGTCTGTGGACCTCAAGAAAAAACTTTTTTGGTTGATCACCCTGGTGACATTGTAAATAAATATACTTTACAAGTGGGCGATGAATGTATTATATCACCTTTAGCATTTTTCTATACTGATCTGTTAAAGATTACAGGTATAAAAACAACTAAAATCCAAAACCGCCAACCGAGTGATCCTGAAGATCCATTTGATGCGGAATTTCTAAGAGAAACAGGAAGAAAAAAAGAAGTTCCAGACCCTTCGGCTAATGAACAACAAACAGAGATAACATATGAAGTTCAGCCATCTACCAACCCTGAAGAAGACATTGTTGTTGATACATTAGAAGGAGGTCCAGGAGACATAGTAACTTTAGCACCAGGTCAAGTTTTAAGCTTAGATGCAGCTATTTTACAAAGTATAGATCGCTGCCCCAATGAAGAACTAAAAAGGAAAATGTACAGTAGTATTCTGATTATTGGAGGAGGTGTCAAAGTACATGGACTTAATTTGTGGCTACAAAACAGACTAGCATTACAAATACCATATGCATATAAGACTGAACAGTTAGAAATTGTTACATCACCTAAAGATATTGATCCAGCAAGTACAGTCTGGAAAGGGGCAGCAGTCATGTCTTGTTTAGAGTCTGCTATTGAATTGTGGATAAATCAGAGTGAATGGAATAAATATGGCCTTAAGGTTTTGAGAGAGAGAGCACCTTTTATATGGTGAACTGACAATTTATATATGTTAAACAAGTAAAAATGCACTCTTGATAAAGTATCATCAAGCTAGTAAGCAATAAGTACATTATTTATTTAAAATTAATGTTATGCTACACTATCACACTATTTTCCTAAATCAGTATAAAGTAATATTTTTTTTTAAATGCATGTAGATAATTATTTTTGTATTAAAAAAAATATATATAATATATTTGTTTCGCTACTTTCAAAACAAACAAATGTCAGTAAATTTAACTTAAAGGAATCTATATTATTAATAACCAAACATGTTTCATATAAAAATATATTTAAATACTGTGTAAACAATTGGCAAATGGTATGAGATTCATAAAATTACTACAAACAATATCACCTTAAAACTATCCAGCCTTTTGTTTTCTATAATAATTGAGTATATAATAAAATGCACTGGTTTTACAATACATAAATACAAAAATTGTTAACAGATATATTTTTCTTTCAAGTTCTAATTTTATAGTCTCCTTTATATAAATGCATATTTTGTACTATCATTTAAATGAAACAATCCTTTTTTCAGTTTACTTCTACATCTTCAACTTTGAAGGAAATAGACACGCTTGTGCTTACTTTAGGGTGAAAACATGCATAGTATGTCACCATAAAAACTAATCCTATCACATACGGAACAATACTTATTATAAGCACTGGATAAAAATATAATGATACTCTTAAATCATCATCAACATACAAAAACCATAATAGACTACAAATAATGTTCTGTATGCCACATACAGTATAGTATAATGTATATCTATATCTTGTCTGCCCTTCTATTGGTAAAATATAAGTAAACAAATACACAGCTCCTAATGCTAATGAAAAGAAGAATTCTGCAACCTTATTTTGTGAGCAAAATGATGAGTGGTCAAAAAATTGCAACCATAATGTCATCATAAGAATATGTATAGTGCAGGCAAGTACAGTCCAATATGGGAAAAGGTAAGCTATTATAGATATAGATGTTATTCTGCTCACTGAAAAGAAGAAAAAACCTCAATTAAATTATCTTAATACATATTAAGCATAAGTCTTAGACAAGACAAGAAACATACCTATTGCATTTTAGTTAGTAAAACTTTTCAACCAGTAGTTCCTCTAGGAAATGCACATTTGAGAAACGAAAACTGAATCACATTTAGGTAAGTGTAATAATATATGTATGAAATATATTTTTTTAAACTTACATGTTACTAAGAAATGCCAGGTTACTTGAAAAATAGTTCCACACCAAGTGATGTTATTTTTATTTTGTTGTGTGAAACGTATGGCACGTTGGTATGCGGCGAGACACCAACCCATACCAACAATTGATGAGCAGATCGATAGTGTTTGGTGTACTGAAATTAAATTTTATTTCAAAGTCAGTTTCAAAATATGTGCTAAAGCAATGAATAATAATTAAGACAAACAAAGATCTATAATATATAATTTGAATATTAAAACTTACTCATTAAAAGAAGATAAGGATTTTAAATAAATTACTCACTGGCTAAATGATCATACTGCTGCATTAGCAAACTAGTCTGCAGAACCTGTTGTGGTGCTGCTTCAAGAAAGCATTCAAATATTCTAAGTAGTGCTGCATCAGAATCCTCCTTCAGCATCAGACTATAGTACATTCGCTGGGAAGCTTGATCTTGTTTACGAGCAGCTTTACGGGACTTATATGCATAGCTGTAAATTTAGAATAGCAATATTTAGTAAAACTTATACACAAAACACTGTTTAGTACTTTTAAAATGACTGTTTTTAAATCAATTTCACTTACATAAGAGCATCTGCAAATCTGAGAATAGGTGCCATTTGAAGAATCAGTATGAAGATTCGGAGCCACTTTCTCTTGGTGAACTCGTTACTTAATGAATCTTGTTGCTTGTCTTGTGAATACCTGAATGATGTTTTTTTATGAAAACAGTGACAAACAGGCAGAAGCCTTCACCTAGGATAAATGTTCTTCTGACCAGGAATACCTCTGCTGGCAGCTGATTCCATGGAGTAGTGTGGGAATTATGAATAATTGGGATATTGATTAAAATATATCAAGTCATAAATAAATATATGCATAAAAACCTTTATGAAATAAAAAGTTATAATATGGTATCAAAATAAAATATTTTAGGGAGATATATTCAAGTTCAAATGATTCACATATATAATTAAAATAATGGTTTGTTATTCTACTAATTTACTAATCATATAAAATGAATCAGTGCCTATTATAATAACCAGACAAACAATATAGATTATTTTATTATTATGTACTTAAGATAAATAACAACAATAACATGACTTCTTTCCTCATATTATATAGCAACTGATATATTCTTGCAAAATTAAAATAAGGCACAATTGCTCCATAGAAATGTTTTACAAATCTATTTCAATCTTAGTAATTATAAGAACAATGAGAATGGGACTTACATTCGAACTGAAACTGCTGTATTCACAAACGCCGGTAAAAGTATAAATACCAAGGTCCAGCCAAATTCCATCATTTTATGAGATAAACAATACTGTACAGCAATATTAATATCTAATCCCAAGTCTATAAAATGACCAACAATAGCCACACCATACATGATAATATCAAAATATGTAATTCTTATATTGTTTGGCATTCTATCAGGTTCGTCATAAGAATATCCATTTTGGAGCATATTAAGGCTTTCTTTGGGCATTTTTTTTTAGAATTTGTGACCATACTAAATCCCGATTGTAAGAAAAATTGTTTTTACTTAAATTAAACAAAGGTACACAAAACATGCGATGTTATGATGCTGTCGCCGTACAAATTACAAAATTTTCACATTCACAAGTTACACACTACACAACATTCTATAATCTGTATACGCTACAGCGTGCATAACTAAATAAAACAGAGCAGTTATGATCGCTGGTTACACAGGCCAATAAAGAAGAAATAAAACAAGGCATAAAAAATGAAAGCTAGATGCATTAGGTAAATTGTCGTCTGTGAAGATTAGCCAACAGTTTCTACACCACAGAATATAAAAATATAATTATTAATTTTAACGAACGTTATTTAATTATTTATTAAACGTACAATGCTTTAACAATGTCTTGCGATGAAATGTTAGCAGCAAATAATGTCATATACAGAGGCTCTTGTATGCTATTTGCGTTTGATGATTTAACTCTGCAACAATATTTATTCGAATTATTCTGTCAGAAACATTAAAAACACTCGATTTTTTTAAAAATAATTACCTCTCTTTCAAAGTATTGACCAAATTTCCCCATTTTTTAGGAAACAATGTTTGATTGCTATTTCTCCATTTATCCGATGTAAAGTCATCCATGGATGCATTGACTACTTTTAAATATTCACAATTTGCTGAAACAAACAAGTCTTTAGTTAAAAATGTTTGATTAATTTGATTCACACATATGTTATACAAACCTGAATATGCATCAATAAGAAGTTGATCGAAAAAGTTTGGCACAAAGTGGTTAAGGCATTCCTGGACTTCATATAGAGTAGCGTTTACATCGCTAGCACATTGTTTTGTTTTAATCTCTACTATAGAGACGAGACTTTCTTGCATAGTTTCGTTAAACCTAATAAAAATACGCATTTGTAAAAACAGCCCTAGAAAATAATTGAATTCTATATTTGCACTTACAAAACTGCTTGGTGAAGAATACAGTGCGCCGCAGCTACTTCATCTGGTAGTTCATCGTGACACTTATCAACTGTATCAAAATGTCTAACGTCTTCAAAGTTCTTTATCATTTCGTGAAATTGGTTTCTTATAAATTTAACTTTTTCAACTGGTTCTATTAGACAGTGATCCATTATATCAATTATCTAATAATTTAACCGAAAGAAACGATTAAAACATAGAATTGTCGTATATCTAACTGGATGGTAAATACACGGAGCACCTATCACGGTGGCTATAAAAATATACATATAAAAATACCAACCTCTTCCATATTAATTACATAATTTGAAAAGTCGTGTAAAAACTTTATTTTATAAAATTTAATGACAGCTGTTCGAAGTTCCTTGGCCATTAAATCGTTTAATATTTCGACTAGATCTAGAAACATGTCTGTTACATTTAAAGAGCTTTCTTTCAATTGATCATAATTATTTCTTCCTTGAATAAATAAAGTTTTTGCCATTTGATAAGATTCAGAAACCAGATGAAACTTGTTATCAAGGCTTTGGAATTGACTTGCTGCACCCTGGGGAGTTATATTTTTTTTACAAATGGCAACACTACTTAATTTAATATAATATAAATAAATTATATTTTATAACAAAATTATGTAGATTTCACCAACCTGTTTAACATATAAGAACGTTAAAGAAAATAATACATGAAGAATATGTAACTCTCTACTAATCACCATTATTCTTATCAAAACAATGTTTTGTAATTATAATTTTAGTCATAATGCTAAAAAAATAATTAAAAATGGTAATAAAGGTTAGACATATTGATTGAACACAATAGAAATTATAGTGTTAGCAATATTCAAAATTTAAGCTTGTGTAGGAATAACTGGCTGTATACCTATAGTGTTGTTTTTATAGTTGTGTCAAAATTTCATATTAATACAATAGATAGGAGCCTAAATTTTTGATAGTCTGAAGAATCAAATACTGATAAAATAACGATAGTTTTTTTTTAATAAAGATTGCAACTCGAGTATAAATACTTATTTATTAAAGAATAAATCAATACAATAATAAAACATCAACATAATTAGAATTTGAGATATCTTGCCCTGTGTGCAACAGGGCAAGATATCTCAAAACGATGAGACTCTACAGTACAGGAATTCATTACCTGTTGCCTCACTACATCTGGAACTGAAGTAGAATGTTCGCCTTAACTTATTAATTTGCAGCATGAGATACATATATTTTTTATGGTTTAGAGAACAACGGAGCAGATGGGTTTCCTATATGGTAATAGAACACCGCTAGCCATGGACACCCGCGCATTGGTGGAGTGGCCAACTTTTTACGCCACTTAAGCGGCATTTTTGAGGGCCTCCGATATCCTCACTCACTCAGCGAAATACAGTATATGTACCTTTTCAAGTACAACTACCATTTCATGTTGAGTATTCAGAAATACACAGACAAAAGGCGCATATACAAAATAGAGTTCATATTACCGTTTCAAATAACATTTTCTAAAAGGCAATATTTACTTTATTGTGAAATATTAATGATTAAGGTTTAAGGGATGAGAATTATTGTATGACATGTATCATTATTTATGAATGTAATTATTTTTTATTAAAAAAAAATATATTATTAACAGCATATTGTGAAATATCAGTGGGATTATCGTTTAAAAACATACAACAATAAAATTTGATATTGAAATTTGTAATCAGTTCTTAAATAAATAAAATAGGAAGCAAACTAACAGGCTAAGTTATCCCCTGCTAGCTTGAGTTGTGTCAAGATCCATTGTCGATTATTATTAGATTGCCAATATGTTAATCAAATAGAAGCACTGTTAGTACTAAAACATGTCTAGCATATTTCATCTATCACAGTTACTTGAGTGGAGAAATTAAAAAGGCATATGGCTATACTTATACAGACTTGATATAATATCTTTTTTTTAATTTATTACCAAAAATTAATGTAGTGTTTTGTTGAAAGCTCCAAGCGATGTCTCAAGATCAAACACAAGTTGTCTGGCTTGTGCCTCTGACAATTCATCCGATGCCGACATCTCTGATAATTTTTCAAGCCATTCCTGCACCTAAAAAAACATGTGAAGTTAGAAAATAAACGCCACACTTGTTACTTTATACTAGGCATTAACATTTCTATCATTGTATAGATAATTAGAAATAAAATCTTCCCTCTACCCAAGCATAATTTAAAACAAGTAAAACAGCTTACCTTCTTCAAATTCAGTAACTTTTTTGATACAATACAGTACAATATTTAAGATTTATCATTTAAGTAAAATAATAAGTAGGACTTGTTAATATAAGGAAATAATAGATTGTATTTGAATTAATATTAAGATAATTTTACCTTGATTTTGCCGATGAAGTCTTCAGGTAGCATAGTCAAACAATCCATGGCATCTTTTAGCTCCATAAGCTCTGGCTGAATCATGTCCATCGCTCTTAAATCAAGTCTTAATTTATCCATAAGTGTAATGAATAACTGAAATTAATGTTTATTAATTATTATGTGCTACTAAATACAGGTTATTTTATATGAAAAAAAAGTATAAATATGTCTACTTAGAAAGAATACTTAGGCAGTAGTAAATAGATATACTCACAGAAACAATCTCAGCAATGTATTTATTTGTATTGCCTTTGTCATCTTTTATTAAGTTTGGTTTGTTCTCACGGATCCTCTCAAGAGCAGCAGGACAATCTAGCTATCAATAAAAATAAAATAACTTAATTGATTTATATTAACTCTCTAAAATATAATACATAGTAAGTCATCTGTAGGCTAAGGAATATGAAGGGATTGATATAGTGTCTGATTGGGAAGCAAAAACCCATAACTTGTGTGATGTAGCTGTTACATTACCTAATATAATAGAAATATATTTTTATGGTTTTTGTTATGTGTTTTATTTATGTTCTATTTTTGTTTTAGGCTGCGGAGGCTGTTTTGTTGTTTAGATAAAAATAAATCTGTTCATTCAATCTATACTGAGATTAATATTCCAGACATACTAGTCACCTAGAAGCTTTTTTATTCTATCCTTTAATACTTACCCTAAATTTACTGACAAAACTCTCGATAGTGGGAAATTCATCACCCTGCACTTGTTTAAATGCAACACGGTACTGAACAAGCAACCGGCTGCAAGCTGCAGTATACTCTTGGGCCCTGACACAATCTCTCATGTAAGCCTTTTCTAGATGTTGCAAAGTGCTCACAACAGCATACAACTCTGCCATATTATCATGCCTGGATTGTAAATGTTACATATCACTTAGAGAACAGCATTCACATTAATTATATGTAAGTGTTAAGAAAAGAGAATAAATAAAAATTACGTAAATTATTTATTTTCTTCCTTTGCATTGTTGCTATCTAGCATATCATATGCATTGCAATCAATGGGAAAATTGTTAAGTAATTGTAAATTAAGTAGTCAATGAAGACAAAAACACGAAATATACATTCAAAAGATAATTATTAAGCTATTTAATGGTTACAAACAACTTACTTTTCACGTTCCCTGGCGTTTCTATAAAGTTTAATTTCCTCGTATAATTCTGGTCTTGATTCTGAAAGCAGAAAATAGGAATAATAAAGCAGTAACTTTAATGTTGACAATACATTTAGAATCAAACCTGCATTAAGATTCAAACCTTGCATTGTGAATTCCCTTTAGATACAAGAACAACTGCAAAAAGGGATACACTTTACTTTTCTTATCAACGATATTTATATTTATTGAGGAAAATTTTTAAGAGTAATGAGTACTTCTACACTATGGTGACAGTACCAAATATCTATGAAATATGAATCAATTTGAAATTATAAAAGACAATTGCAATAAAGTCAAACAGTTGATGTGTGTTGTAATTTTATTTGACAACAATTCCCATGATATATATTAAAAAAATCTTCCAAATGTAGCAGATATTCATTATATAATTCTAATTACTATGATTTTTTACAAGTACAAAATTAAAATATTTCAATTCATATAAATTGAATCTCAAGTTTTTAATATTTGTTCCACCGATTAAAAGTAAATATTAGTTCTAATTCATTAATTCTAATTCTAATACTGTTCCTTTAAGTTTCAACAACGTATTATTATGGCAACATTGTCGATGACGTAATTTACGAATATGGCGGATGACGCGCACTTACTCCCTCATCCCGCGCGGCCTACTACCGCCTCTAACCCCTCCCCACTGCCCGCCATTCAGTATCTTCATTCTTCAGTTGGAGGATGTAAATGTGTTTCTCTATTTATTTATTTCTGCGATGAATGAAAATTATAATTGTGGTGCATAAATTTTTGTAACTATTAAAAATCTGTAAATGTGATTGTGGTAGTGAAACAAAGGTTGATTCGTGGTTTTATGAAATACCAGTTCTTCCTTTGAATTTTGTGACCTACAACTTACAACTCATGTTTACGTGCTAAAATACGGCTGGGTGAAAAGTTGGTGGTTTCCGGCTGTTCGCATCGTCTTAATGGGATTTTGTTGAACTAGAGGTAAGTGAAATTAAGAAATACCAGTTCAGGTTTGTAATTTAAACGGTCAAATGTAATTTGCATAGGCGCCGGAAAGGATACCGCTATCCTAGGTAACAGAATGTTATTACGTAGTTTATACTGTAATTTGGCATGGTGATGCTACTTTTTTTACATTACATTAAGTTACATTGTGTTTTTTCAGATTTGAATCAAAAATGTGATTACAGGTTTAAAAGGTAGATACGGCTGGGCGCGGCAATGTCCTACTTTTCGGATTACCATGGGCTAGTTGGCTCATACATTGAATTAATTGAACTTCGCTTTAATGCAATTCTATAAAATATTAGTTGGTTATTAAATAATAGGCTTTATCGCTTTCGTTTTTGAAAATTTGATAAAATTGTTTATGGTTTTTGTAGTACAAAATTTAATTATATCTTACCTTTTTAAAAGCCGACAACGCACCCGCGGCTCCTCAAAGGCTGTGGGTGTCCATGGGCGAAGGACCACTTAACCTGGGTGAGCCTCCTGCTTGTTGGCCATCTGTTCCATAAAAAAACCTTTTTAGTATATCATAATTTTTAAAAAATGGAGAGCTTAGCATGAATATAAGAGAATTTAATTATAATTTAATCTGTCATAATTCCATTAATTACTTATTGTCTATTTTGATAGCTTTAGTAATCTGGTACTATTAAAACCAGTATAATAAATCAGCTACTTGGTTCAGAGTGATTTATAACATATGAACAACTGTAATTTACAGTATTATTTTAAAGCCTTACTTTTGAAAGTAAACTTTATATATTAAGGTTAAGTCAACCTCAACCTTTGTATGATGACATCAGCTTTGGAAATAATAGGCCAGATCGTGTCAGGCTCTATGACATCATGATATAAGGTCACAATTGGTTCAATAGTGCCAATTTATTTAATTTACTCTATTAAAATAGATTCTCTACATTCTACCTGCAATTTATTTCAATCACACTAACTCTATAAAATTATTGTATACAAAATTTTGAAATAATTGTAGATTTACAATATAAAAAAGTTCTATGATTTAAGCAGGTCTTGTAATGTATTTATTAAAAACCAAAATGTTTTTAAATTTTAATTTTCAAAGGTTAATTTATAGTTTAATTTCTGCATGTAATTTTTACAGGTAAGCTGT
>JAAAKR030100130.1:0-15567 GCA_010014985.3 Delias pasithoe
AAAACATATAAGTTAATTTTCAGCTTTATTCTGCATAGTGTACACTAATTAAAAATGATTTAAGAATGCATTTTAAACCTTTGTATTATGTATGCGTATGTATAGTATTATTTCCACTAACAGTGTCCTGTGAAAATGGAAATGATTTAAATAGAAAACCAACTCAATGCGCTCTTATGGTCTTTTTATAATCTAAATTCATGCAACAGCTTTATGAAAATGTAATCGCGGCCACGACCGCACTGTAATTAAGTACTAAGTAGAACGGAATAGCGTCAGACCGCACTGATGTATCATTTTATGCCTATAGTTTGTTATATCATTTGTTAAAATTATAAAATACATGTTCTAATAACAAAATGGCTTTAAAATGTAGCATTCTAAATATTAGAATGTTCCAATTGTTTATTTAATTTTAATAAGCAGTGTCATAATAATCTTTAAAAACGTTAGTTAATTTAAGAATATAATTAATGTACTATAAATATATTTTATATTTTACAAAGAAACATATACTAATTTATTTATTCTTAGTCCTTTTCATATACTCTATTCTAATATCAACCGCTTACTTTTATTTACATTAAATCACATACCAACTTAATATGCTAAGTATTTAAAAAGAAAATAAGGTATGATTTGGTTTTACGAGAACTATTTGGACAGCATTCCGTACGGCGGAATGTTCGTGACGTCACTAATTCCATGGTTCACTGCCTCATTTCACTGTTTAATTGGTTTTGTATATTGTTTAGTTCAACGTAATGTATAGACCGTGTATTCGAATGGCAATAATACGTATTAGTATGAATGGAATGTCGTCTTATTTTACCCTACAACTGCACCAAAAAAACACAAAGTTGAGCATGATATTTAGGTTTTTTACATACTATTAATATGCCAATAGACAAACCTGAGATGTGAAGGCCTTTGCCCCACAAGATGGATTTAATATATATAAGTCTAGTGGTTGGTCATCTTTAATGTTTGGATGTATTGAAAATATAAAAATCATAATTTTAATGGCAGTGATGTATCTAATATATATATTCATATTATAATATTATATAGTATACAGAAAAAGCATTTATTATTCCTACACAGGGCTTGACTCATAAATTGTACGTATACTTAAGAAGTCGAGTAATATCAAGTATGAAACATATTCAAATATAATCTTTTAAGATATTATACTCTTTATAAAAGCTCTGAGGTCTATGTTATTATAGGAAACATTTTTTCACATCGGTTGCTTTTATGTTGAAAACCCTAAAAAGTAAGTCGTTCCTCACAGATTTTTCATCTTGTATTACGTTTGAGGCTTCTCATCTCAGTCTACTTCCTTTATCATTGCTCGAGGAAAATGTGTTCTGAGGAAATTTAATATAACTGATATCCTTTATTAAGAAAATGAGGAAAACTGACTTTGTTGAACTGTCAAGGTCGTTTCAGAGATTTGCAATTGAAATTTATTTTCTACTTCCGTTGAGAGTAACTGACTTTCTATTAACAATTCTTTGATCCAAGTCATAGTTTTGATTTGATAAAAAACTAAATTTAATTGGGATTAATTCCTGTAAAAAGGAGAAAGGTGGAACAATGCTCCTAAACCTCTAAGAACTTCATAATTGATATGTAGTCTAAACTTTGTTCATGTCATAGTATTAAATAATTAATATTAAGAAACAATAACGTGGGATTTTCAAGGAATTATTATAAATAATTTACTTCTGTTGTGAGTTGTAATTCACATGTAGACTATTCAATATTTCAAATTAAAAAAATAGTTTATGGCATTTTCAACAATATTAACTATAATAATAACCCCACTTAAATAAATATCAATTTCCTTTTCATACACTATGTATTTCAAAAAGAAATATTATAAAGATCGTATCGAAATAGAATCAAACATCAGCAACAAAATAAATCCCAAAACGAACAATTTAAAAGACTTTTCTCTTTGCCCGTAGCCATTATTATATGCTCGTACAAAAATCTATTCAAATTTCCATACCTATTTCCGTACGTAAATAAAGGTTAGGTTATTTTTTTATACCTTCCTGTTGTATTATTAAATCGGAAGTTGGTGAAATGTAGTTATTATAGTCTTGAGGGGAAAACAGATATTTATCCTAGTGCTACGATTAATTAATTAACCAGTGTATATATAATGTGTCACTACTGAGACTATTGGAATACAGGTATCGCTGGGCTGTCAAATACTATTCATGTCTGGAAGTATATTTATTTATATTAAAGCGAGGACGTGGTATCGAATCTCGTAGAAACAAAAAATATATTGATCGTTTACTTATTACCTATTAGGAAAAAAACACACAAAATATATGAGAAGTTATATATTCCAAGGTAAGAGGTAGGAAGAGCGTCACCCGTGGTACAAGCTGACGCACAAAGCCACGGGCTCAGAGGAATACCAGAGTGATATCGTAACTATTTCTACTATGTTACGCTGAATGAATTAGAATACCGGATACATATTAAATCTATCGACTAAGTGACTTAATAAGCCGACAGACAAACAAATGTGGGTTATCCACGGACGACTATGAGATTTCTTACAATTAGAGCATTAGTCTACCTAACTTTCCGCTATATAATAAAAAGGGTTACTTTAATGAATAATTTGCAAGTGAAAATATTCTCTATTCAACACAACGTGCAAAGCAGTATCGTAGTATAATTACGTTATCTAAATACATATAAAATATTAAAGTCTTAAATATATTAAATAATTTATACAATTTTTCATATAAAGTTAATATTGTGTTAAAGTAAATTTGTTAACCGAATCCTCTCAGATGAGGCCATAAAACATAAAGAGAGTATTATTTATTATGTGAAACTGTAATCCAGTGGCGCCATCTATCACCGGGGGCTATTCCGTAAGCCATTATCGCGGAAAATGACGTCGCCGTTTGTTTAACACCGAGAAAACAAGTTCTGATTTGTGAGCCTCGAGGACAATACGGCCAAAATAAAATTACACGCGGTTAAACGCATACATTGGACACGTGAGGTTGTTCCCCGCACTTGTGTTATATTGATCGAAGAACTTAAGCAAATATTTGATTTTCGTTATTTTGTAATATTTAAGCAGATTTCACTGTAGGGCCTTTAACCTTGACCTGAAATGTTATATTTTAATCTTTCTTACAAATTCATAGACTTGTTTTTTCAACTCTAGTTTCACATCTGAGCAAATTTATTTGATACTTACATGTAAATAAAATGTTTGGAGTTGAAAATCATAAGCTTACCTGAAAGTTATCGTTGTCAGAGGTCTGTATGATTTATGGCTGTACGGATCGGACATCGGTGTTCCCCAAAAGTCATCCTTGAAGATTCTGAGGACTGAATTCGCGCCATTGACGTCACCATTCGAAACAATAGCTGGGATATCGTCATGTACGAACTCTCCGTTCAAACTGTTTGCGTATGTCAAAGCGCCGACAGATGCTACAAGCGCATATGTAACCCAGTCATTTTTGCAGACACCTCGCCAGGATTTCACACTCGCTTCCTCGCGCACGGAGGGCAGCGCTCGACGACGCATTTTACCGATCACTTCACATGATTACACGTTTTATACATTTAGCTAATTGTCACACTTATTACGGTATGTAATACATGAAAGCCTAATTTATGACACGTTAAGAGCATGTAGAGATCTCAGGGTCCGTTTATCGGGAATGATGGATCACCAGGATATAAATCAACAGTGGGTCAGCCGACTGCTAATGCGCTATTCATGAGCCCTAAGCTCGGCCGTTTTTAGATGGTTTTACTTTTCAGATATTTTCAGCCTCTTAGCTTCGCAACTGTGCAGGCAATGCTGAAACAAAAAAATATTATTAATAGGAAACACAAGGAAGGTTAACTTTCATTCTCGCAACAAATAAATTATGTGTTTTGTTTTATCGTGTTTTGTTAAAAAATCTTCCGAATGTGTGATGCGTGGTAGTTATATTATGAAGGTTTTATTGTTTGAAAAATATATGTCTTTACACAGTTCCTGTTTCATAGAAATTTTCGTGTTTCATATATTACACTACTTTAGTAGTACATCACGAATGTTCCCACATTTTTCTCAACAAATGGAATAATATTCCGTGCTACATTTTGCGCAGGATACAAAATCATGTTTACCAAAAAATGATTCAACTTACCTACTGTGTTAAAAAGAAATATGATGTAATAACAGAGAAAACATTTACAATACTAATTAGGATAAGAACTGTTGACACGACTCGTCCGCCATGCCTTATATTTATTACATTTACTTCAGAGTTTAATCAAACGAACGAAATTCAACGGCAAAATTTTGCGTCGCGATTGTAATGTTAATATAACGTCAACCTAATCCTATGAACTACTTGCGAATTAATGCCCTAACGTTTAATTACAGTTTGCGAGACAGATTTTGACAAAGAAAGATAAACGTACTTGATTTAAATATAAATTGTTGTTACAAGTTAGTCTAATCAAAAGATTCGTTTGTAACTTATAAATATTCTTTTTGTATTTTACAAAAAGTTGCGTAGGTAATAATTGCTCTTTTCTAAATTAATCCATCAAGAATTATTTTTATTTTGTATTATTTTATAATTTCATCATTTTGAAACGGTTTTATGATCTATTTAAATAAAAATACAATAGGTTTTTGGGGACCTCAACCGCGAGGGCCTTTGACTCAAAGATTCTATATATGACTTTTTTTAAAGGTCACATTGAAATCAAACAATGGTATCAACATAAACAACTAAATGATATGCTAGCGACAGCTAACGTCTCGCATTTTCCCATTTATAATACGACAATGAAGCCTATCGCACCGTTGACTTACAAAGTTCCTTAAAAGCAGCAATTTAAAAGTTTTCCACAGTAACATCCGTGAAATCTTAAGAACATGCTTTGCAACGATTCATCTTGTTTGGAAGTGAGCCGAACTCGGATTATTTGACATGTTTCACATTAGTGGCGCCGTTTTGACATGTATCTTATTCATCATGTATTCACGTTGCGGTCTCACAAATAATTTATCATATCTTGTCATAATAAAACCTGTATTATGGGACAGAAGTGAGCTCAATAATGCTGCGTGATATTTTTATTGATTATAATACAATTTAAAAATTTATTTAGCAATAGAAATTGAAAAAAGCTTTAAAAGAGCATTTGGTTTTTCTTACAATACCAAAATAATATACGCAAAGTATGCATAAACTTATAAATGAAGATTTATAGCTATTTATTTATGCATAAAATTTATTATATTCGAACAATCATGTATATTTTGAATAATATATAAAGAAACAATGAACTTTAATGGCGCACAATTTGTTTTAGGAAGATATAAAATAACGTGAGGATTTTTTCAGTTGATGAGAAAACTTGATACCTCGAGGGAACCGGCTAAGCTTGATGTATGTTTATGGATACACGAGTTTTAATCCGATGTGAGGTTATTTTTAAGCTCGTTCACAAGAGAATTCTTCTTGCTGATGATGCTACTTGTGAAATAGTTTTAGAGAATGACTTAATTTTGACTAAAATTAATGAGAAATATATATTTATATAACATGATAATATATAAAAACTAGTTCTAGTTCAGTTTAATTTTTAATTAAATAGTATTTTAATAACGGTAAATCGTTTATACGATTCATCGAACAACCAAATACCACGTTTATAAACAGTTTTTCATAATTGAACAGAATATTTATATAATATAGAAAACGGTATAATAATTGTTATATTTAAAAATGTACGTATATGTTTAATAAATAAACCTCAATTATTTATTCATATTTGATATCCACGTTATATATTACGTACCAATTACATAAACAACCACATACATCAGCTCCAACTTTAATTCCTTTTAAATTGAATTCTATTCATGGTCGACGTACCGGGATTCTTTTCATCTTTGACAGATTAAATTTCAAATAAAGCTAAACTGCTCAACGAATAAATCCCAGTTTTCTATGTTTATATGCACATGTGTGCAACTACCAATCATCGGGTTCCAACCAAAGATTTTTTTTTTTATGTTTTCACATTTTGTTAACATTTTTGTTTTGGTATAGTTTCTTACTATTGGCGTTCTTTTCGTTTAACTCGGGAGTGGAAAGTCGAACTAAAAATGTATTATTTTGGAAATTGAAATTGAGTAATAATATATTGAGTGTAGGATATTTATGAATATCGTTTATTAGTAATTTTCTTCACCAAGGGACTTTCTAATCCCAAGCAGTAGAAATAATTAGGAAACGATATCTTTAACAAAAAAGCTGTCATTTAATATAACTAGCCCAAGACTGAGTTGTAATTTCCTTAATTAATTAGAAGTACCTGTAACCGAGCAAGTATATAATAATATTAAATGTCACCTGGTGACATTTAATTACTTTTTGCTGTATGAGTTTTTACTTATAATATTCAGCGAAACTATTTTATATGGAGTAACAATAATTCTACTTATTTAATTAAAAAACAATGTACGAATGCTTGCTAATCAATTGTGAATGCTGTCAGCTATAGTTTAAAATAAAGCTTTGATCTTTTTAAAAGTGGAATATCGCCAATTCATAACATTTTAATTTCACCATTACTCTAAAGTTACACTTTTTGTAGATTATTTTGAAACTGTGACACAATTCTAGGCTGTCTACAGATGACCTAAATCTAATTTATCACTAGATGCCCCAGATCTCGGGTACTTATTGAAAATGAAAGGTTTCTGTTGTCGTTGCGATTATTTTTTTAACATTTTAATGGTTTATGTTTTTAATGAGGCTTTTTTAATGAACACATATGAGTACTGGATGGAACCCTAACCATACGTTCATCAAAATTTCAAAACGTACCGAAAATACGATACTTTTGATAACCTGTCAAACGTCAATCCCAAATGCAACCAATGGAGTTGCTGGCGTGATCAAAAATACAAAACAGATACGATAAATACGAGGGAAGAATAATAAAATGTATTTCTAATAAGTTTTAAATGTAATAGGAATATGAAGAAAACCTCTTTAGAGTGCATGTTATCGTTCTTCTTTAGTTTGTCTTTTACGGATGGTAGCAGATTAATTTAACATTGATTATTAAAGTACAACTTTTTTGTTATTTTATTATTAATAAATTATGTCATCAATGCACCTGAAACGAAGTCTTCAAATGTTGATTCTCTTATTTTTACAGGCCAATCTATATTCTTTTTATGTTAATATATTTACATAGTTGTAAACAGTTTTTAATAATTTATAAAATACATATTATAAATTTATGAATATAATGGCAGTAATTTTTCAACCGTGGGACGGCCATGCTGACGCACTATTGGTGCCGGCTCGTCTGAAGTGATACCAAGGGCTCCCAGAATAATCAACGTGAAACGGTACTTGTACTGTATTTCGCTGAGTGAGTGAGAACATTGGAGTCCCTTGAACTTATGCCGCTTAAGCGGGTTAAAGAGTCAAACAGCCAAAGCGCGGACTGTGGCGATGTTGTCTAGCGGCGGCTGTTGTCCGGCGGTGTTTCAGACCCATAATTTATTTTATGGTATAGTGGACAACCGTAATATGACAGCCCAATATTTGTTTATACTTTCTTATCAATCTTTGTCTGTAACTATATTGTATATGAGTATTTTAGGTTTTATCTAAAAAACAATAAAAATCAAGCATAAATTCGCATTACGTTCCCGCCGACCACATCGCGAGCTGATCTTGCGGTCCGTAATTCGATTAAACTTTCACACCCGAGCCTCATTAACTTTTGCTTTGCCACGCGAAGAGTTTACATCATTTCTGCATAATTAATGGTGGAGAAGCTTCTTGTTATTTGTGTAAACATATTAAAAATTAATAGATTGAATTTTTATAATTAATTATTGCTTTTTTCGTTTTATTACTTATATACAATGTTTTAGTTTTTGTATCGTCTTAAAAATTTAATATTAATGTATTAAAAGTTAAACTACCGAGAAGGAGTGTGAAAGAAAACTGGTATTAAACAAACATATAAAATGGAGTTGTTGTCATTTTATTTCATGTTATGTTATGTATAGAATATAGTATTATAATTCTTCATAAATAAACCTTAACTACAAAAACCATCTTAAAATTCAGTATCTGAAACTTTAAATATTTGAAATGAAAATTTTAAAGGCCAGCAACGGACCCGCGGTGGAGGACTGCTTGTCCTAGGTGATTCTCATGCTGATTTTCCACCCTAATTTCATAAAAAAAAGAATCAGGTGTTTAATGCCACAAGCATCTTCACATTAAGTCTTCAGAGAAGGATAATGCGACAGTGACAAAGCTGCAGTGAGTTAAACACAAAAACTATCAGTTATCGTGTGAGATCGATCTGTTCCCCGCCATGATTGATGATACGCCGGCCATTGCTTTGAGAACCGACGTAATTTTATTATAATTCTATTCTTGCCACAAAATGTCTTAAAGGAACTTCGCTTACTTAATATCGTCTATAAATATTTAAGTAAATTTGCTAGTTCGTAATCAGTAAAGTTTTTCAGTAAGTTGCGATTTTCAGATAAAATTCTGCGAGTAATGTAAATAAAAATTGCATACCTCGTGAATGGTATTAAAGTTTAAATAATTAACATTAATAGTTTTCTTTTCCTATTTTTATACATTTTACATCTACATTCAAAATTTTAATTGATTATTTCCAATAGAAAATTTTTGTAATTTTGATGTAGTGAAAACGTTTTAAAGAACTCACTTTCTAGTCTAGTCTAACTGACCAGTGAGGCAGGAGTATTCTGCCCTATAAATAGGGAATTGAAATATAAAAGAAAAGTAAAACTCTTTGTAAATGACGCCATGGTTTAAATATTATTATTGTTAATTCGATTATACAAATAAAAATAATAGAGGAAATAGGAAAATCTATTATAATTAATAACAAATATAAGATTTCAATGATCTAACAAACGTAATGAAAAATTCTTTACCCGAGATTTTAATATGAAAGAATAATACGATATAATACTCTATATAGATCAAAATCATAATAGTTCTTACCAACCAAATGTGCCCGGCTATGCTCTTCCTTCTTATTTTTTTTTGGTTTCTGTGAGTAACGGTCAACATTATACCAGTGTCAATATAATGTTAACATTAACGACAGAATATTGAGCAAGAATATAAATTTCAAAGAGAGATAACCATTAGCCAACATTTTAACCAAAGGCAAACGTAGATAGAACACAATATAAGTATGAACAGGCAACATAAAGATACCTTGTCTAAGGTAAAAAAAATAATATTCACACTATTTCATTTCCAAGTTGATACTATTCACATGTAAAACATTACAAAAATTGAAATTTAAGATAAAAACATAAGAGAAAGAATACATTTTTAAGTACAAGGACAAAGTACTGATTATCTGCGGCATTAACCGCAACTTTCAGAATACAAATCTATAAAGACATTTAAATTAATCATTTAAAAATCGCACAATTGTTCATTCGAACATCGATTACCGAGGTGTGATGATACAGCAACTGCTGTGATCAACAACAATATACAGAATGATGTAACCGCACTGTGCGATTAATGGTTTAAGTGAAATGGCTGCACTGCTAACTTTGCCGCAACACATTTATCATCCCTATTATGTATTTAATTGTAATTAACTGCACTATCAATTTATATTATTACTAGTTATACTTAAAATCTAACTTATATACTACATTACTCAATAGATTATAGTTTTCTTGGGTTAAATAAAAATAGATGCACAAATCCGTAATGAATGCTACCAAGTTTTAGTAAGTACTATTAAAAATTAGGAAAAATTTAGTTGGTAGTTTAATCTCTATATCAAAAGTAAACGTTGAGTTGCAATGAAAGTTTAGGTTATATCAACAATAATGTCAGACTAAGTTATTTATTTTTGTTTGTCTAATTAGCTAATTACACCCGAAAACCATTAAAATTGAATGTCGAAAAAACGACACGAAATTTTGAGTGGCTGTTATTCGCCTTAAGTGTACGTTCTCTGTTTTAACCTTGTTACTAAACTCAATCTAAGAAAACAAAACAACAGCGAAACCTTTTAAAGCATTAAAACAAAACAATAAAATTAAGCACAGCCACTTAAGAGTGGAGTAAAATCAGCCGTCGCGAGAGGGGGAAGTTTGTAAAGTTGACGAATCAGCTTCTAACCGGTTGCGAGCGGTGCGCCCGCGTCCAGACTCCATTTAAAATGCTAATCCACTGGATCCCATTCCAGATTACGACGCTCAGTTCCTTCCCAGTTAACAACGTTCGCCTGAATACCGACAATGGACTACGCTGTGAATAAATAACCGTTTCCAGCAACAGAAGGTGTTTTTGAATATTACCCGGCCTTCTGAATAAGTAAACGAATACCTGAGAGAATCGGGCGCTGTTTTGTGTTCAGCGCTCACCCCTGTGGCTCTCGATCACATATTTTAGAATATGGGATTAGGAAGTCGGGCAACACGGCTATTCTCCAAGGCAAATTATTATTGTTTTCTGTTCTACGAAGCGATGTGTGTATTATTGTAACATATCATTTGAATGCTCTACCTCTTTTGGGCGTTCACTGCGTTTTTCTATGGTGCTAATTTTACTACGTCGTAAACGTCATTAAGCCAAGTTTTTGCTTTAACTGTATTTTTTACTCTTCAAAAAGAAGTATTTTATCAATGCGCGAAATTCTTTTTAATCAATTTTTTCACAATAGCATAAATTGCTTAACTCAAAATGCTATAATTCACAAAGTCATGATCCAACAGCTGTCAAATGTATACACGCGTCTTTAGAAGGTTAGGGCTAACTAAAAATGGATTTAATTCTAGTACCGCCATCTGTGTCAGGCCGGGGACTTTCCAATTGACTTATTATCTTTTGAATTCTCTACAAGACCCTCATAGACAAGTAGTCTTATAAGCCTATCACGAAGGTTCGATGCCCGGTCCAAATAATGTGGATTATAATTTCTGTGGTCTCTGGATGGGCTTGACAGTACCTAGGCGAATGTCTTAATACTGTCACACCCGTAAAAGAGCCATGCTAAAGCATATGTTGACGCATTATTTGGTCCAACTTGCCCAACGTAATACCACGGGCTCACAGAATACCAGAGTATTGGTACTTGTACTATATTTCATTTTATATATTTTATTATAATAAAAGTACCGTATCCTCATATCAGGGACCCTTGAAGTTATGCGGCGTGAAAAGCCGGAAACACAACCAAAGAGCGAACTGTGGTGTGGTTGTCCAGGGGCGGCGGTGATCTCTTACCATATACGTGACTCAAAATATAAGATTTACTGCATATTAGTTTAGTAAATATGTTACTAATATTATAGCTTTGGACTGAACTTATGAAACTGCTAATTTATGCAAAACGCTAATTTATTTCTCTGAAAATTTAAATGCAAATAAATATGTGACGTAGTTATTTGCTTGCGTATATCGTATTAAATTAATTGGAAATGTTATTCAAATACGTGTCGAAATATCTAAGCAAAATCAACTATATTTCAACTCATTATCCGAGTGTTATCAGTTTCCAGGCAAATTCCTCTCCCAATTGATTTTAATTCTACCTCCGCATGACACCATAGGATATCCACCTTTATATCAATCGGTTAAGGGTCATTTTAGCGTCTGAACTGAAGTTTTTGACATAATTAATACAAATGATTCATTTCGCTAGCTTTTCTATAGGTTGGCGTTGAAATAAATGTTAACATTTGAATTGTGCTTTGATAAATAAGACTTGTTCAAATCTAAAAGTAATTTATTGACTTCTACAAACAATTTGTGCACATAATTTCTACAAATATTAAGATTTATCTTTAATGAATATACTACAATCATTAAATGATAACGATAAGTGTTCATTAATTCGTATGTCGAAGTATATAACAAATATTTATGTTTTGCGAATCGCCGAAAAAAAATTAAGTCAGCATTAACCTTATATTAAAAAAATCATCATAATATTCTTAATAACCGAAACGATCTCGTAATCACATCTTGAACAACGTCGTGAGAGAAGATATCCACTTATTTTGAAACATTCTTACCAAATGCGAAAGTCATGTCCCTTGAAGAACGTAAACAAAACTTTTTACTGTGAACATACGAGCACATATCTGTATATTTAGGAATTAGGGTCAGCTTAAAATTACGAAGGAAATCCTATATTGCTAAAGACAGCTTAGCTGAATTCAATTTGGAACGGTATACGTTTTAAACTTTATATTCTGGGGCTACACATAAATATTAAGCTTATACATTACATAATTTATGTATAAATGATATTTACACATTATTTGAATAAAATTAATGAATTATAATAGATATAAACAAATTTTTAACAAAAATAGTATCTAATATTAGTTAATACCTCCCGCTATTTGGTGACATCTCATAATTTTTTCTCATTATTAAAACGAAAAAGACTTGTGAAGTGGTGTTTTAAGTTCACCTACTAGAACAATTCATTAAATTAACAATAAATACATTATATTTACCTTTAAAACATATATTTACCTTTACAACGAGTCAGTCCAGTACATGACAAGATAATACAGCTAGGGTGAAAGTCTAACGAGTGTTTATAGGGCAAACAGACCGAACGAGATAGGAATGCTACGCAAGCAAGTTTCTCAGTGAGTTATGTGAAATTCAATCACTAATATTTATTTAAAAAAAAATTATGAGAAAACTAAATACCTCATCCACATTAATATTAGTTTCAATAAAAATTTCTAAAATAGAACTTATACTTGAAAAATAGTCCATAGTTGAAAAATATTTTATATTGCAAGTTGTCTGAGCTAAGAGTTCGAATTTCGCAAACCTCATAACATCTTATAATATTTATCTGAAAACACAACTAAGGATCGATGAATACCGCATGAAAAACTGTGTCGTGTTGAAAACGTTTTTCCTCGAGAGACCAATACATCTACACAAATAGACGCGGCAAATGCAAGTGTTTCAGTAACGGCGTTTTTCAGGATGTCGGCAAATATTCATGTTTGAAACCACTGTATCAGAAAGTCAGTACTCGGTCTGTGTGTGGTACAAAATATAGTTTACGAGAAAATTCATAATTTACAATAGAATTTATTTATTATATTGACCAGTGTGGTGAAGTTGTATATATAAAATAATCATTGAAAAAAGTGTCACACCTAGCATAAGAGAATAGGAATAGCTTGACGTAATTTTGCGATTCGTCAAAATCTATTTCATAATTTTGAGTTTATTTACACTATAATAATATTTTTTTATTATAAAAATAGCTTCAAATGGACTTTGTATAGATGAAGTATAGAATACTGTTAATGTTCTATATATTAGAAAAAAAGTGATTATATTTTTAAGTGCGTATGAATGATGCTGGAGTAGATACATAAAGTACAGAATGAGATGCTTCTATTGATCGCTAACCGCTCGTCTCACAATACAATCCGATCCCCAACCCAAACCATTCGTTCGTATAACTGATATGAGGCGAAGTTAGAATTGCAAAACTACAAACTCACAGCTCGCTCAGGCGTCAATGATACTCACTTTTGCAATGTTACTTTTCTATTCCCTGCAATAGATCACTTGCTTCGCGTAAGATGTTAATTTTTATTAAGGTATCTATATATTTACTACAAACGACATCAAATTCTGAATTGAATTTCTTCAATGACTGCTAAAACAATTCGTTAAACCCGTTTCCTTGAGATCGCTGTAACCACTTTATCTCAACTTTGAAAATCGAAATACATAAATCAATCAAAGATTAAATCAATGTCCACAGTTGGTATTAAAAGCAATTTAATTCAACAATTTATTGCGATTTCTCTGAGTTTATATACGTAGTATATTTTTAATCAATTTATCAATGTTTTGTACTCATATAAAAGATTCATTTACAAGTGAAACACTGAAATTATACGAAGAAATAGATTAAATTTAAATTTAACACCACTTAAAATGAAAATGTATTACTATTTTAGATCAATTTCGCTTACCCAATCACAAATACTCCATAGATTAAGTTAGTTAAACGATCATTACTATTTTTTAAACATAATGACTACTTTAAATTATTCGTTGTAATATAAAAAAAAAACTGTTATTTATTAAAAAAATTTTGTTCAACAATATCCTATATTCCTTACTCGACATTCTGCTTTTTATTTTCGAGTATGTATAAGATGAATTTTTATAACAGCACTTATGATTTAAGTATAAATCCTGCTACAAGTTCTGTTGACTTAAAGTTGATGATAATATGAGTTATATTTTAAAACAATACAAAATATATATTAAGATATTAATATTTCTTAGTGCTGTCACTGTCTATGAACGAAATATCATATTGTTTTATTACTGAATCGTGTGAAAAAATTAAGAGTGACATGAAAATTATTAAAAAAAGAATACGTAGAAGATTTTTGTATTAATTTCACTGTGTTTAACCCAGGTGTGTAAGATATTTCAATATGTTAAACAATATTTGGTTGCCAGGGTAAATATAAGTTTATTCATTTATACTGAATTGATGGTATCTTATATATCTATATTTTGTTTCTCTCATCATTTACCACTTCACTTCAACTTCACAACTTTAAACGCCAACGGCGGATGTACCGTACCGATATATATAAAATTGGCAATAACTCTGGAGGAATTACAAACCTTTAAAGTCCAACTAATAGGTGCTTAATATGGCTATTAAGATGGTCTGTCGCTGTAACATCGGCTCGGAATGTTCCCGCCGACCCAAACGACCAATTCAGATATCGTATCTATATCGAACGGCTCGCTCACAATAAGGCCGTAACATTTCTACCACATTTTGGCAATTTGCTAAATTAATATCCATCTAATATGAGCACGTATGGACATGATTAGTGGTTCGTTTCACTATTATTGGATGTTCGTTTAACGGCGTGATTTTATGCTCTATGTTGATATAATTAGACCACGCTTAGAATGCTTTGACTATAACAATATATATTTAATACTTGAACAGTCCGTACGTAGATTGAAGCGAACTATTATTGCTCAACAATCACACACACTATTAATATAGATAACCACATACAATTATTAAACTATAATATTATTTTATCAAACACTATTTCACTAATTATACGCTTTTAGTAAAATCCGATGGATAAGTCTGAATAAATCACCTATATTATTTAAGTTTAATTTACATAAATAAATCTAACTGAAGATAAAACCATTCTAACGTTAATTATGCTTAACCATATTAATATATATATATTTATTTATTGACGTAAAATAACCTTATTTCATAGCAAGTTAAAAATGTTAGCAAATTTAAAGAGGAAGTAACCAATCCTTTATGTTCAAAGCATTTCCAAAGATGTCTTACAATAGCGACATAGACAGGGACAATCGTATACATTGACGTCCATATCTGATCCTAGTAATTCTAACTCTGTGGCGTTGTAGATCAAACAACTATTAATTGAGATACGAAAGCTAC
>JAAAKR030100806.1:2618-13374 GCA_010014985.3 Delias pasithoe
GAACCAGAATGGCAAGAATGAGAAGACTTATAATTTTACTTAGGTATTATTAGAGTACCATATGTTGATGGAGATCAAGATTTAGGTAAAAGGTTTTCTTACGGGACAGCAGTTGAATCAGCAGTATTAAGAATATAAACCATTAATACAATAAAATTTGTATAATAAAAGTTGTTTTTCCCTTCTCTTCTCAAATATAGAGATTCTTAGTAATTAAAATTCAGATTATTAGTAATATTCTCATTCTTAACAAATTTGTCTTAAAATATATAATATCATCGCTGCCTAAATGAAGTTATCGAATTTTGCAGCTCACTGAATATTTGGCACACTTGGATTAAGCTGCCTTTAATTATATAGGCCTCAATTACTAAAATTACACTCCTAGTTTCAGTCTCAACAAAAATAATCAAATACCACAGATTTATAATTATCAAAGATACCTAATTACAATTACGAAAGTTGTCTTGCACAACAATTATCTAAATGCTATTTAGCTAGTTAATATCTGAATTTTAATTTATAGAGTACGCAAACTTAATTTAAAAAGAATCCTATCACAAAGATTATATATGCAGGAGTCCTGGGAGAGTAAATTGGCTCGAATGCGATCGTCATCTCCATACGGCTACTTGGCTGGTTGGCGACTCCTTGGGTGTATCGTAAAGGTGTGTTAACTGTCATTACTATACGATATTTTACAATGAAACAGCTTATCCAGCATTTTTAAGTATTGATACCTTACTTAACATTACATAACTACTAAAAACATTAAATGTAGTATTTATCAAAACTAATATTACTGTTGTGTTATTTTCTTGCGGTTGCTTATTAAATCACGTTTATATAAATTTAATTGATTTTGACACGCACCAACTTTTTTCAAATCAGCCTTGTAAATAAATGTATTAATATGTGAAGTGAAAACGTTTTACATTTTTTAAATTTTATGAATGGATGAACATAATAAATTACAAATACATTAAATCAATTAAAATACTTAATACACTGCACAGTGCACATACATGAACACTTTACATCGGATAAAAAATTTAATGAATTATGGATATAAATTCTACTCACTGGGCGACAGTTAGTATTGTATGCTGTATTTTTAGGTGGGTGACGATTTACGTCAGGAGATGTTAGCGGCCCAAATGTTACGTCGCTTTCAAGCCGTATGGGATCTCGAACGGGTCCCGCTCACGTTACGACCGTACGAAATTATTTGCCTTGACAAGGAATCTGGTCTTATACAGCCAGTAAGTAATATGAAAATTTCCTGTTTCCTGATATGTTTCTATTATAATAGAAAAATCTGTTCTTGATTTGAGTTTTATAAATAAATTTATAAAGATCCTAAATAAACCTTAACGACACTTTACTCAGAGTACAAATTATAGTTTTTAATTTAACCTATATATAAACAGTGTTTACAAGGTAAACAAATAGCTGGAATGATCAAAGCTTTGATATAGTTATTTTGCATTTGGTCTGCCAATACTTCTAGTGAAAACGCAATTTTTTATTTCGTAATGAACTAAGTTCGCTTTTCAAATTATCATTACCCCAAACATACACATTTGTTCTACTTTTTAATAATATTATATTAGTAATATTTTAAATTTTCTAAAAATGCAATATTATGTTCACAGGTACTTAACTCAGTATCGCTACACCAGATCAAGAAGCAGTCAGGCAAATCACTTCGCGCTTGGTTAGAACTGGAACACGGTCCGGCCACTAGCGAAGGTTTTTTACGTGCGCAACGAAACTTCGTACATTCGGCGGCTGCGTATGCTCTTACTAGCTATCTGCTACAACTAAAGGACAGGTGCGCATCATTATCTATGCTATTAAGTCTCATTTAGTATGTTTGAACTAGTATTTAACCGAAATTGGTTTTCCGGCCGAAGCCGAAACCTAAACACACGTCGTCAAATAAAAATTGCTTAAAATACTCAAATTAGATACATTTTCTCCTCTATTCTGTATCAATAGTCAAATCAGTAATTGTTACTGAGTATAGAGTTTTTCAAATCTTACTAAGTGTTATCGTTATATCGTCCTATTAATTTTAACTAAACTACAGTAAATATTTAAATTGGAAACAGTTATAAAATCAAATGAAAAAAAACTTCTTACTATCTTATATTTAGAGTTACTTTTTTGGGGTATTAGTAATATTTATAATTGAATTGAAAAGCTTATATTGTATGCCAAGAAACGCAGTTTGTCTACTTCACGTGAATTATTGCGACAATCCGAGTTTATTTGTTAGGCGAGCGTGAAGTACAACTTTTGAAATCAGGACGATTCAATTTTTATCCGGTACTTAACTGAAACCGAATTTTCGATCGGACACTAACTAGCTTTCTAAGGCAATTATTAGATAAGGCTGTACCCGTTTATTTATAGATGTTAAAATTTTCAGACATAATGGAAACATTTTACTAGACAGTGCAGGACACATTATCCACATTGATTTTGGTTTTATATTCTCCATCTCACCAAAAAACTTGGGATTCGAGAGTTCGCCATTTAAGGTAATTCATATTGCTTTTTGCAAAACAAGTTCAGCATAGTGAATAATTTCACTTACTGTAAATTTTGTCAAAATTTAAACTTTATGTTACTGATTCTTCAGAACGACTAAGTTATTGTTTTTTTCAGTTAACTCAGGAATTCGTTGAAGTAATGGACGGCGAAAATTCTGATATGTTCGCATACTTCAAGATATTGATTTTGCGCGGATTAATTGCGGCACGAAAACATAACGAGCAGATATTGCATCTTGTTGATAACATGAGAATGGGTAAGAGTAAGGGATCACTTTTTCACAAACCTCTTTTATTAGTTGGCTACCCACTGGCGCATGTAACGCATGGAAGAAGTACTAAAAATTATAACATCTAACTGTTATTAATAGACAGACCAATGTAACAAAAAAAAACTAATTAAATATTATTATTACATAATTATTACACTTATTATATATAATATCTGTTTTTCAGGCGGTCAACTAGCCTGTCTCCGAAGTAGTAGTTCAGTATCGAATTTCCGTTCACGCTTCCACGTTGGTCGTACTGAACCACAATTACGACAGTTGGTTGACAGACTCGTGAGTGATGCTCTACATTCGCTATCCACACGCCTCTACGACAATTATCAATACTACACTAATGGAATACTCTAGTATTGATTTAAGTGGAATATTGAACTTGGTTTAGGGCGCCCGGGCTCGATACACATTTCCACTGAGAGTACTTTCAATAAACAAATAGTCCGGCGTGCTTATCCAATAAAACATTATTTTTTTCATATTAACCATGTTTGCATAAGTGTCCTTGAGAGTAATTAAAGTCAGCCACGAATTGATTGATTGTATTGGTATGTTAAAACTTGGGAAAATCATAATACTTTCGAGATAACAATTATTATAGAAATATAAAGGCTCAAATAGCTTGATTGTAGAGTCTTATTTATTACAATATATTTCTTTTAGCTCTGTCATTATAACCAAGGCTAACTGTGATGGATAAAACAAGTTTGCATATGTGCGACACACGTTATAACATAAACTATATTTATTTTATTTATATTATATTTATTTGCTTATTATTTGAAATATTCAGACTTGATATTAATTCTTTGCGCAATCTTATTGACATATGCTTCTATACTAATTGTCAATAGCAATTTGGATATTGTTGGTATTTCGTCCCTGAATGTTTTGGAAAATACATTCCGATCGGAGGATGTGCTTTGAGAAATGTGAAATCGCAAATTCAATTATTCGGTTCATTATAATTAAGATTATTTAATAATAATCAAAATTTATAAAATAGAATGTTTGATTCTATTGAATATGGTATTTATCAACTTTTTCGTGAAATTTTAAAAATACAACTAGGCTCAAGGTTAATTTTTTTGTAATATAGTAGTTATTAAAAACAGATTTGTTTGTGTGTTAAATAATTGTGCCATACAGTCGACCTATATATATATTACTTAAATCAAATTTTGTTTATTCTGGCACTGGCTGCTTTTTTTGCTCAACGCAAATCATTGTTTTGACCCGTCCATTTTAGTTCTCTGTGGTTTTATTTGGAGACAAATATCATACTCGGTAAATGTCAGGTTGACAAATTACTATTGAGACAAAGATGAGGTTTGCTGAGAAGCAGACAATAAAGTGAGATATATAATAATATGGCAAAATTTATTTGAAAGTGGCATAACAAATCATAAGATGTTTAAAAATGATGAATAATTATAATAATGATGATGAAATATATAAAATCAATCAAATATATGAGCTACGTAAAATATTATAATTTATATTTAAAAGAAAGGCAACAATGTTTTTAGTAGTTGTTGTTACATTTGATTGAAGTTTGTGTATTCAAGCTATTTAACCTTCGTGTATTGATATAGTAGGATAGGTTCATGTAAATTTTCTGATTAATATAACTCTCCCTTTTGAAGATATTAAGACAGTAATGTAAATATAAATATGATAATTTTCGCAATGAGAAGACTGATTGTTTCAGGCATGGAATGGTTTAGATTAGGTTCACCATCCGAATATATTTAAGTTTTTAAACATGTAAATTGTAAGTGTGATGTGAACGCTAGAAATATCCATTTGTAGTTTAAATATTTATATTGTTTAGACAATGATAGATAGAACTATGTCCAAGACACCAATAATGTGTGACCTTCTTAAAATCATATGAACCCTCTGTTCTTCTATAAGACTTACAATAATAGTCGAAATATCGATGAAATTTAACGGTGTTCGATGTGAATTCGATATACGCGCTAAGTACACTAACCGTCCAGCGACTAATTAATCGAGAGAAATGCAGACAATATATAGCATTCTATATGACATCACACGAATTTCAATACCTGTCGCTGCCAAAATTGGAGAATTAGGCCTCTCTATATTGTTTTAATTGAAATATTGGCAGATATAACTACGACTGTGAGATATTAAAATATGTACCTAATGATTGAAAATGAAATTTTTAAGTATTTTGAAACTTAAAGGAGACACTAATTATTTGCATTGTTTTATTATGATAAAAGTTTTTTAAAGATTGTTGCCAAATTTTAGCTTTATTTCTATAAAATTATGCTTTTTTAAAATCTAAATCTATTCCGTAATAACTATAGTCGTATGAGTTAAGGATTCATTTTAATTGTTCGTAAGGTTTAGGTGTGTTCGAAAAATTGATAATATTCTAAGGGCATTCCATTATTTTACTGACTAATATTACCCAACTGTAAACTCTAGACTTCGGTTTTAATTCAAGAATGTATGGTTCCAATTCTAGAATAAATTGTGAACAGATATGTGTATCAATCAGGAGTTAATATATTTTCCATAGATTCTTTACTGGTCACGATTTCAAAGTTTCACGGTGACATTAGAATCAGTTTCCAAATACTAAAAATGACCTTTTTAAAATTTAAATTACGATATGTCACTAACTGTTTACATTACAACTGGAGATTTTCTCTGGAACTATGACAAATGAGAAGTAATCAAAATATGATAATCCGTTGCCGTTAGTGGCAGGCATCTTAAAGTAAGGAGTGGTGTATTTACATGCCTTTTCTCAGGAATCCATTTCTGTTAATCGTTTAGGCTAAGAAAATCAACTGTAACATAGTTAATTATTGTGAATGAACTTATAGGTAAAAGTTTGTTAAGAGAATGAATATGAAATTTGTTGTTCAACTATTATAAGGCTGTATGTAAAACGTGTGGTCGATGTAAACGCTTATGAGAATAATTTTGGAACAATTTTATTTGGTGCGTTCTCGAATAGTATCGTGTTGACTGACGAGTAGATAGCTTAAGAATCTAATGTACCTACAATATTTTATCCGTCGATTTTTGTATGACACAACTCCTATTTCGTTATTTGAAGTGCTTTTCTTCTATACGTGTAATTTTCATCTGTTTGTGGGTGTGTTACGACTAGAAAATCGACCATATAACCTTGTACGTTCGTCTTTTTAAATTGTAAATATGTTTTATCAATATTATGAAATCAGTCCAAAATTTAATGTTTCTCCCGAAATTCGATAATTGCATGTTATTTATCTCTGTGTACAGATAATTGTAGGTAAATAACTAAATATGTTTATCTTTTATTAATATAATTATTATACTATGAATTTTGAGATCTTTTATTGTTCGCCTATTTATTAAATTGTCAATTAACCAATTGGTATTTTCATTTAAAATTCTTTGCTTCATCTAGAACATTATTTTCCTACATGTGATCCGCAGATCCCCGGTAGCATCTCTGGACCAGGGATGTAACGGAGGTAGTTTTATCGGAACCGAAGGCGGAGTAAGTTTTTATTTAAGGATAAATAAAACTTCTACTTTACGAATAAAAGTAGTCTCTGTCCAATATATTTCTTAAGTTGTAGATTAGCCCAGCCCCACTAAAATTTGTGCAATCTCTACAGGGATATCGCTAGACTTCCGCGGAACACTTACGAGTATAGCTGTATTAAGGGATCGGTGAAAACAGTGTTTGAATTCATAAGAGTCCGTGCCTGAAATGGGTTGGGGATCGCTGACCAGAAACTAGTTAAAAATACTTGACATTTAGCTAGATTAAAGTATTAAGAATATTTAAAAGCGTAATTAGTCATTTCAACCTTTTATTAAGAAACAATCTGAATATTACAATATAGGAAACAGTAAAACAAAGGTCATAAGTAACATATTTATACTTTTACTTCTTTTTCTTCTTATTGCGAGTTTTATACTTAAGCTTCTGTTTGATTTTCTCCTTGCGTATACGTTCTTTGACGATCTGTTGTTTGTTTCTGAATTCACGTGATGAAGTTTCAGCCTTCTTCTTTGCTAAGCGTTCGTTATGCTTCACCCAGCGAGGGCGCAATTCAGACGCTGAAATTATTTTTTTATTGTTACATAATATCTAGGAATGGTGAATAATTAAGGCGGCAAAATAACGATAGTTAAAACTTAAAAACAAACTAATATGAAATATTCCTTTAAGAAATAGTTGGATAACAGAAATAAGATATTTAATTATTGGTAAAAATTTTTTTCGACGTCAACAGTTGTAAATAGATCAGGAGAATTATCAAGTGATTGTTAATTCCTATGATAAATCAGTAAATTTCGATTTGATGTTTGATAGGAGACTGACTTACACCTATATACATAATATATTATAATTATGATAATTTCTGTTTAACACAAGTTTATTTTATCCACTTTTACTCACGTTGTTTATTGTTTTGCCTCGGCTCATCATCTTCGTAGTCATTAGTATGGTTCCGTCGTTTCCATTCGTCGAACCTGCCACTTCGGTAAGAGGCAGGTACGCGACCACCGCTCTCGGTGCGGATCATTTTGCGACCACCGTCCTAATATTAAATAATAATAATAAACTTGAATCTTTGAGTGATCCATGTGGGAATCTGTTACACTATTAAAAATAACGGGTATCATTAATATACATTCTAGTTGAACTAATGTATTTTTGACATACTTTAAATTTTAACGCTACGAAATTTGTGGTTCTAGGTGTAACTTTCAGTTGGATGTTAAATTTCAAGTTTAAATAGAGAATTGAACGTACGGGGTCTACGTGCACCATCTTTTTTCTCTTTCTGTCCCAGCGCATTTGCGATTTCCTCACTCTTTCCCCCTCACCGCAATCCACGCCCATATCCAGTTCAGCCTGCGACGCGCCCGCTGAGAAGTTCACTGACATACTAGCAGATACAACATTTAATAAATTAATATTACTAATATATAATTAATATAAATTATAATAATAAAATTAATAATACTAATAATTTTTAATATATCATAAAACATTGGTTAAAATAACTTGTTCGTTAATATTATGAACAAAATCACGTTCCTCTAATCTAAGTATGTGCAAGCGAAATATTATTCCCTCGTAATTCGATATAAAATTAAAATAATTGAATCTCACCCGCTCTCCGTATGCTGATCGCTCGCGAAATGAGGAATGTAATTTTCATCTCGAACGACCTCTCTCTTCTTTTTATTCTTATCGTCTTTTTCTCGCTTATTAGTTGTCAATACATTTTCTTGTAAAACGTCACCCTGTAATTTAATATAAGTATATATTAAATAATATGTAACGGTCCTAAAAGGACCATAGTATGGCATTGTATCAATAAAAACTTAATTCAATAATATTTCCAATATTCTTCTAAGTGGTTTATTTATTTTTGAATCACAATATTTATTTTGACCACTCTCAAGTCTTTTCAAGGACCGAATAATTTATAAATGAAAATTTACTTTGTTGTCAGGACGGGGTTCGAACCCGTTACCTCTGGCTTGACAAGATCGCTCGGCCACGAGATCATTTATAAAGGGTATTTACCAGTCCATCCTTATTACTTCTGGTCTTCTGAACAGTTTTACCGTGTACGCGTCGCTTTGCTTTCATAGCGAGATACATTGGGGAATCATTTCTACCTGTTAGCTCTAGTATGGTCTGGAAAATAATAAACAATTACATAGGATAATTTTACAATATATAAAGATTGCTATTCATAATAAGATACACGATAAAAAATTTAATATATTCATTTTCTATATGAAAAGCATAAAGTTGAAAACAATAAGAGGATAAAACAATCAGGGCAAGTTTTCACAGAATACATATATACCCCTTTTGGTCTGAAATTTTTAATCTTGTCAACCAATTCGACAGCAGCATCTTGTCCCTCATCCAACAGAAATGGATGAACTAATGTTGGTAAATTGATAATTTTCGCCCTTTTGTTAGCATCAGCCGACGCCGGTTCCCGCCATTTTATGTACTGCTGCCAACCTCGACCACACACACGAGCCGCGTCTTCCTGAAAAATATTAAATCTATTAAAAAAAAAGAGCGCACTTATCCCAAAAAGGCCGGCAACCCAGCCGCGGCGCAGCAAGAGCTGGAGATGTCCATAACCGGAGAAGCGCTTATCCTAGGTGAGCCTCCGTTTTCATAAAAAAATATCTTGTTTATATAACGACATGTACTATTTAGGGTAACACTCACATTATTATACGATATAACAAAATTCTCGCTAACTTAAATATATTTATACAAATGTACACTTCGCTAGCTGGACGATTTAGTATTAATTACAACTAATATGAAATATTTTGATAAACATACAATTTCGGAGCAGTTCTTATCCCAGGCCATGACGTCCTGGTGACGTAATTCTAGTGCACTTGTTGACATCGAACCCCATACTCCACTAGGACAAGCTGCACCAGTTTCTTTCACCTGATTAATATTATTGATCAGTCTTGCGAATTCAATTTATTTAATTTTGTAACAATGTTGCATATACTATTGTTGGTGTTACACAATAACAAAAATGTTATTTTTTTAATTGTTACCGAAAGAGGTAAAGATTACCTCTAAATTCAATTGTAACATAAACAAAAATTGTAGCGGAGTTGTAAAGGAGTCCATAAGAGCTTGTGTAGTCGTTAGATATACAGTTGCAGATTTGAAGTTTTATAAAAAAAAATCACTTTTACAGGACTGGAATTCACCTGCGAAGGATTGGTTAATTCAGTCCCAAGGAACAATTGCAAGTCTAACAAATGCGCCACGTCCTCAGCGGCGACCAGAGAGAATGCGCGACCTGAACGTCCCGCGCGTGCACTTCTACCTGAAATTTTAAATTACAATCCATAAGATTATGATTTCATTTATTTATCATAGGATTCTACAAACGCTTGATAATTGTCGTGATTTATTTACAATAGTTGTAGACGTCAGAAAAACTTTTACTTATGACTAAGTTTGCAGCGTTTTCAAAGAGCTAGTACAGAAGAAACGCAATAAACTGCACCGCGACATTTCCTTCAGCGAAAATTATTTTAAAATTCACATTTATCATATAGAGAAAAGCTAATTTTTATCCATAATCTAAGTTATTTAGTTTTGACCAATTAAATGGTATTTATGAGAAAACCAATTCAAAATTCAGTTTTTATATAAAATTATACTTACCAACTCTATGCACAAACAATTTTGGTTTAGCTGGAAAGTTATAATTAATGACTGTATCCAAAGAAGGCAGATCTAATCCTCTGGCAGCCACATCAGTAACTATTAGCACTGAGGTTTTCTTATTTGTGAATTTGCCAAGGGCTATCTTACGAGCAGACGAATCTAGTCCAGAGTATGCATAGGTTGATGTTATACCTGCTTTTTGAAGTATCTGAAATTATTCATTATTTTTTAAAATATCTACATTAAAAGAAACTCTTTAATCTATTTAAAAATATATCTTAGTATATCTTTCTCTGGAATTAAAAGAATTGCTGTATTTATTTAAACTAGGTACCAAATGTAAATACTCCACATGGTGTTTTGTGGCTGCAAATACAACAGCTTGAGGAGTATTTGTAGTCAATACTCTGTCCAAAAGCAATAATAGTGCTGCAGTTTTCAACTCTGCTCTGACGACAATCCAACCTAGCCAAAGAGTAGAGGGTAATTTCCAATCCACATCCAATCTTATCAAAACAGGATCACTTAGCCCTGCTCGAGCAAATTCCACTAGCATTTTTGGTAAAGTTGCTGAGAAAAGTAATGTTTGTCTTGCTGATGGTAACCTTGCCACAAGTTCTTTTAACTGCTCCCCAAAACCCAACTCAAATAGTCTATCTGCTTCATCAAAAACAACCATCTCTGAAATT
>JAAAKR030101289.1:0-15510 GCA_010014985.3 Delias pasithoe
TGAAGCTCAAAATTTTCTTTTTAATCGAGTTTGAGTGTGCAAAATGGATGCGATATTGCAAGAACTGAAAATGCGAACATCGAATTTTCAACTAGATAAAGTTATAGCTATAATTTTATTTATGCATATAAATAAAATCAAGTGTAATATATTATATTTATTATTGACCTATATAGCACTGTAATACGAAAGCTAATTGTTACAAATTAAAAAGATTAGAATATCTTTTTTAAATCTCTTATCGCAATAGCGAAATGAAAGGCAATAAATATACGAAAAGATGTTAACATTTTAAGTAATCTGCATGCAACTTTGAATTTTCACACCTCATAACCTTAAACGTATTGTGGGCGATACATCTGTATGATGTCATTTTACATAATCTGAGACCCTTAACTTATTACGAAGATATTACTGTCATTCTCATAACAGCTCGCTCATTCACAAAAACTATGCGCCCGGCAAAACAAAACAATGTGTCAATACTTATCCCTATGCATAAGTGTTTAATTACGTACCATTTCATAATTAAACATAACACACACGTTTCACACAGTAATAAACACACACAGAAATCACGTGCGACGCGGGAAGGCTTCGGCGTTACACTGGTTTGTATTTCGTAAGGCTGCGCCGGAGTGCCCCCTCCGCTCCGCAAGGCTGCAATAACATTCCACATGACAATGTGCCCATTTATGTCTTTGGACACAGTCGATGGTTATAGCGGCCATATGGTATTACGATTCCGAAGTGAATTCTTTGTGACGTGGGAGTTTAAAAAACGGTAACACCAATTGTGACGTTGCGCTTTTACGTAATGCAACTGATCACTGAGCGTATAAGAAGCATTTTTGTCATGATACCGAATTCAACTGTGGTATAGGTTCATATAACTGCGTAGTACGGCCTAGTTGTGGGTTCGACTCCGTGTTTAATTATTTCAATGTAGTATATTTATATTTAAATAATAAAAATATTAAAACCTCTCATTTCCTGCTTACAATTATCAAATTTACAATGTCACTGTGTATTAGAAATTAAAAATTATTCATTTTCTGAGTATTCCATTTGATGAAATTATATTAGCGGTCAATTTTATGAATATACAATAATTCAAATTCACTTTTAGATAGAATTTTAAAAATATAATATCTTAAAAACAAATAAAATTTATAGCATAAGACAGTCATAATTTTTTTAAATTAATTAATTAATTTCTATTATTTCAGCAAGAACCCTCTCCCTGCAAGGACAAGGCCTTCCCCAGAAATGACCAGTGCTCTCTATTTTCAACCACCTGTGATTATTGTGTACCTGCTAATCTTATGATATCATCTACCCAGCGTGCAATTGGTTTTCCTCTTCTTCTGTTTCCTAGTGGTCCTGTCCATTCTATTGCTTCTCTAGTCCATCGGTTACCGTTCAGCTTAGCTACATGCCCAGCGATATATATTTATCTATATCTATACATTATTATTATAAAAATTCAATTAATTGTTTTCGCCTGTTTAAACATAGATGATATATAGGAGTTACATGTTTTCCCACTTGATGTTATAATGATTCTAGTTATGTTTAATAGTTAAGCATTTTGTTAACAATGCAGCTGTTTTACCAGCTATTTCTGCGCATATCTGATCAATATTTTAAAGGCTAAGAGATTATTCAGATATAGCGGGCAACGGAGCAGGCGGATCTTCTCTATGGTAGGAGATCAACGACGGTCATTATTATTTGTATTGAGTATTGCCGGCATTCTGCGCTAATTAATCGGTATAATTTCAAGGGCATCGATATCCTCACTAAGTCAATGTAACAGTACAAATGTTACACATTGGTATTCTGTGAGCTCGTGGTATTTCTACTATTTTTCACAGGTATGACACCATCTACGATCAGGCTTTTAGTTTAAAATTTTCGGTCTTGATGATATGAAAACGCGAGTATATACAGCCTGTAATACGAAACAAATTAAAAAAAATGATTTTAAATCTTGTAAAATTTAGTATTTATTTATCATCTTTTTATTATAATATTATATAATTTATAAGCATTGCTTCAGATGCTTTGTAATTGCGTCGCTTTGAGGGTCGTAAAGTATGAATCCTGGGTCCTCTTCGCTTGTGAATAAATTTGAATAGTTGAATAAACTTCACTGAAAGTTGCCCTAAGGTCATAGAGGTTTGCGTTGCCATAATCGAAATATACAGACCGATTGAATTTATTGTAAAAATCCCCTCTTGGTTTAATGTAAAACGTAAAATATATTATTTTTAGTAGATTATACCTCAAAACTTTCTTTTATCACCAATATAATTATAATTTCTTATAGCTGTATAAATATTTTTATTGAATTCACATTCTAATAGGAATTTTTGTATTTTCTTAAAATAACTATACACATATGTGTTATAATATACTAATTTACTATAATTTAAAATACATGCAATAATAACTGAAAAAATAACAATATTGTTGCTTAAAGGTGTGCCCAAACTAATAATTTTTAAATCTAAATAGATAGATAATGTTAACTTAGATATCTCAGTTTTTTAATGAAAATCCGGAGTCAAACGAGCAAGAGTCTTATAAGCGGTCCTCTGCCTTTGGACGCTCCTCTAATTGGGTCGTGGGTGCGTTACCGGCCTTTTAGGGGTATGCTATAGATACACTCTCGTATTGATTTGGAAATACCTCTGCGGGCAGCTGATTCCGCAAACTGATTGTGCACGACTCCGTTTTGGACTTTAATAGCCTGCAATGTTATACTTAAATAACGTTCATAAATTAAGAAATCTGCGCGGAAAAAGCCGCGAACGTCAGCAGGCAATTTATTTTAGAAATTGTCCTGGCTTTGAGTTTAATTTACAACCACTTTATTCGACGTCAGGTTAATCCAGCAATATGTGAATGTAAATGTGTTGGGATTTGTAAACATGTATTTTGTATAATTTCACATTGAATTCCGAATCCCAGGTTAAAATTGGATTTTCGCTAGTGGGCGCAGGTGAAACATTTGAAGGAAATTTTTCAATAAATGAAAAATAGAATTTCGATACTCCGGAGAGAAGGCTGAGCGTACTATAAAATATGCCGGTAATACTTTAAAGAAATTATATCTCAAATACAAAATAGAAAGAGTGACACTAACAGGCCTGTTATATAAAATAGATTAAAACGGCATGTGTAGTATATTTTATTACTGAGTTAACATAACTTAAGAATATTATTATCACGAAAAAAGTGACCGCGCTAAGAAACGTCAGGAAACTTAGCCAGGTTCTTTCCGACAATTTCTACTACTAAAATATTAAAAAAAAACCAGGTAATTTTAAAAGATTTAATAAACAATAAAATGAATGTTGTACATAAAAAATAATAGTAAATATTGAGTATAGAATTCAATTATCTTTAGTTCACAATTTCTTCGGCATGATGTGGATAGAATAATTATAATTTTTCCCGTGGGAGAGCCATGCTGAAGCATGTGCTGACGCACTAATAATGCCGCCTCGTCCCAAGTGATACCACGGCCTAACAGAATACTCAGCGTGAAATGGTAGTTTTACTTGAAACGGTACTTCTAATGTGTTTCGCTGATTGAATGAGGATATCGTAAGTCCATATATATGCCGCTTACGCGGCGTAAAAAGCTGACAACACAACCAATACGCTGGTTGCGGCGCGGTTGTCCATCGGCGGTGGTGTTCTCTTAACATATAGAAGATCCACCTACTCCATTGTCTGCCATACCATAAAAATAATGTTTTTAAATTTGAAATTTGAAATTTCTTTCTCCGGTGTTGTTCTTTTGGCGTAGATTTTTTTCGCTTCATTGGGTATCCTATTGCTCGTAGAGTTGAACTACGTATTCGTTTGGGAAAGTGCCTTTTATATACACGGAATCTCACAAACTATTCTAGATGTCGAGATTGAAATTATAAGCGGCAAGTTATAAAGATGTTATTCTCTTATTCCCATTAGAAATTATTAGCCTTTTGACCACATTTCCATTCGTAACATTTAATAGATTCATGTTGTTGTAACAGAATAATAAATTGTTTTATATGAAACATTTTTAAAAAGGCGACAAAGTCTACATACATTATTTTTTAAAATGTATAATAACGTGTTTTTCGAAGATTTTATCTATTCTAGAAGTCCATAAAATATTTTTTTTATACGTTATAAATGTAAACACTACGTGTTGAATGATTTAACATTCCATAACCCTAATATATTAAAAATAAATGAAGTACAGTTGAGTTTAAACCAATGAACGAGCACTGTTTTCAAGGAACTACACCGTTAGTTTTTAACTTTTGTATCGTGAATAAAAACGTTCCCAGACGTGTCCCCGTTCCATATTATTATATCGACGTTATTTACATCACTAAAATTGAAATATCGCATAGTTGTATAGACAATTGGGGCGCTGAGACCACCTCATTACTGTACCGTGTCGGGTAACAGAATTGCAATTTATTGCTTTCTCGTTGTTTTTCATAATTTATGAGATTAGCCAACCAACGCTACGCTATCGCGGACCCTTTATAAATTTCAAATAAGCTTGATTTATTGAGGAAAAAATACTGGATTTGTTTAAGTTTTCCTCGTGTTGAGGGTGAGAACTCGAGATAATTCAATACATACGAAAATTTAATAAATTTCTTATGTCCTATTCGACATGGAACGAATAGCGTTAAAGATTTATCCAGAAAACCATATTCCATACATAAGAATTGTATTAAAAAATTACCCATTGTATGTCTGTAAGAATGCCTAGTAAATTTATTAAAAAATTAATCACAGAGGTTATCTTCAATTTTTACCTCGTTGCTGCGATGTCCCAAAACTCTCTCATTCTTGTAGCAACTACACTATGTTCACCCATGGGAAAGCCATGCTGAAGCATATGCTATCGGACTAATTGTGCCTGCTCGTATAGGAAACCTCCTCCGTTGTACGCTATACCATTCGAAAAATTGAAATAAACACACCAAACTTTAACGTTAGAATTCCAAGTTATTTTTTAGTTATTTATTTAATTATTTGATGTAGCTAGTAAAGTTTAAACTGTAGTTAAAACAGAACATTTGTGAATGAATAACTAAGCACATAATATAAATTTCTTATATTTGGAAAAAAAGTAAACAGAGAAACTGCTATATAATAATTAATATAAAATGTACACTCAAACGTCTTCTCTCCTTTGCCAAAGTATTGGGAAGCTGGTCTATCTCGTACTTGGAGCTGAGACGTTCTGGGGACAACACGTCCGTCCACTCGGTGCTACGTGACTGGGTTAAAGAATTTCATCAATCTAGCTATTGCTTGAATACTGCCGTAACGAAGAAATAAAACGAACCCGGAAATTATTTTTACCTCACTGCAGCGTCGTCTGCATAGAATCTTATAAGGAAAGTATGAAGAAACTTAGGACTCGTATTGTCAAAGCCAAGTTAAAGTTTATTTAGTTCCTAAATAAGTGTGTAGCTTTCGAATATTTATCATTCTCTTAAACTAGTATTATTTTAAAGCAGTTTTAAGGTATTTTATGCATTTTTCTGCAAGCAGAGGTGTTTCCAAACTAATACGACTTTGCCTACCATATTCTATAAAAAAGCCTACCTATTCCTAAAATGCTGGTAACGCCCCCTCGGTCTAACAAGGCCTGGGCCTGGTCTATGAGTGTAGGACTGCTTATATTAGATGAACCTGTTACTCGTATGCCAGCCTTTTTTCATTAAAAAGGTATTTTCTGGTAATAATGGCTACCTAAGGGATATAAAGGACCGTCGGATCATATTAGTTATGACTCAAAATCGTTTTCAAAGTTAGCATATTATGGCCAGAACTCTGCTTAAGTTAAGGTCTATTCACACGCTTTCCAAGTGAACAATATAAGATAGTGGGTGTAACTTCATGTATTTTTTTTTTCAAAAATATGTTTATTCCTGATAAAAGCTATCACTACAAAAGATACCATTTCAAAAAGAAGTTTATAAATTTTATTTTCCGGTGGTTCCAAGTATGACCCTTAATAATTTCGATGAATGAGGTGTCTAACGATTTTGTTTGTCGTCTAAGTTTTCTTTTACGTTTTTTACAATCTTTTGTTTTATTTCAACAATAAGTACTTTCCGATAACGGAAATGTTCGTAGAAAGTATCAAACAAAAGTTTAATAGAAAAACTTAATTAATATCTTTCAAATTAAATCTTGTTAAGTTATCGCTGCAAATGGGTTCGTAATTACTTTTAGATTGGCAAGGAGTTGAAATTTTTGGTGAAGTGCTAAAACAACAAAAGGCCCTTTCTTAATGAATTTCACAAGACTCAATCGATATTTTTTATTATCCTATAATTGCCGGACAAAATTGAATTAATACAAGATTTATATTCAATTATACTATATGTACATGAATAATAAAGATTTATTTTAAATATACAGTCTATCTCTGACTATATGTAATTATACTGCCACCGGAAACAATATTCATCTTCCTTATCAAAATTTCATAACTCTAGGTTGCATGGCATACTTTTCAAAGTATTTAAATGATTTTAATAAACGCTATATGGCGCTAATAAAGATTCAAGCCAGCTTATTATTTATGTGAACTGGTGCCCAGGAACATCTTCAAGCTGATCTATGAGTGTCTATCATTTCTGGTCCGCTTGGGTGAGCCCCCATCCCATTAAAAAAACTATCTTATTTATTTATATAAAATTATAAAAAAAATGAAAACGCATATACATATATATAGATTATATGTCAGTTTTTATTTTATCTTTATATATACTCGTATATATAGTATAGATATTTGAATTTTAAAGTCGATGGGTGGCAGCCAAAGCCACGCTTAGGGTGCTTATTTATTTATGAGGATCAAAAGGCACCAGTTGTTGGAGGCAATGCGACCTCGCGCCTTTGTGGTTACCTAAGTTTCAGCAATCTCATACGAAAACTTTGAGTCCGTTGCGCCTATCAAAATCTTTGTTTTATGGCAGTTCATAAAATAAATCATCTCTTTAATTTGCAAGAAATAAGTTGTGACGAAATGATTTTTCACGGTATTTACAAAGTCTAACATATTTCAACATAACTTTAAACTGTAACAAGGTTTTTCCCAAGAACCAAAGAATCAATCATTAAAAAAGTCTGCCGAAAATAATTCATTTCTAATATTCCCTTGCTTGTAGAATAATAGAGCAGCAATTTTTGGTTACTGAAGTTATTCAACACAAACGCAACGCCAAGGTTTTCGTAATGAAAGTTGTAATAAAATTTCACTGTATTCCCAACAGGTACAATGTTCCAAAAATAATTAATATTTTTGTCGCTAACTGTCATCCTATCATTTCTTCTTCTTACTTTTCGGCCTCTGTGACCTTTGGCTACACAATCGATATTTTTCACAGACAATATTGATGTTTACAGAATCGGTAAGAGAACCATATTATGGATGCGTAGCGATCGTAGTTTTTTTCAGTTCCTTATGGCCGTTAGTATTATGATCTCAAGTGGAATGATTAAAAGGCTGCCTTGTAGATTTTCTTTAGATGGCTCATTGAGAGCTTACCGTGAACGAAATTAATGACGTCATGAGTGACGTCATAGCAATTGCGGTCGCTATGCTAGACTTAACGAATAGTTTAGCGTTTTGACCGTTTTGAGTGTACTAAGGTACACAACCTACGTATACCTTTTTTATCTGAGGAATGGACTTATGCACTCCCTTATTGCAGGATATATGGGACTCGGCACTCTGACATTATCTTCTCCTCGAACTCTTTCTCTACCGCCCTATTTAATCAGAAGGATAGAGAAGGAATCTGATATATCCATTGTCATAATGAGCTTTATAAACGAAAATGAGCTCTGGAGGTTGCACTAGGCATTAAACCCACCAGATCAGGTCTTATGAAAACCGAGTGACTTGAAATAAACGTCTGGAAATATAATATATATGTTCCATGTTTGTGCATTGCAGTTGGCGTGAGCCGTGTACCAGGAAAGCTGAAAATAGCACGCCACCTCACCCGTATTATTAAGCGAGAGAGGAAGTGGCCGACACTCCCGGCCACGCGATTCACAGCCTTACGTACCTCTCCACTTTATTCATGTAAGTACCGCTTTATAATTTTTAATTCCTGGAACTTGGCTGCTCATTCTCAGGCGTAGAGTTTTTTAATGTTTAAAAATGAAACCTCATTAAGGGCTATCCTTGCCCCAGATAGGTTTCATATTCTCTTATATTTTAACGGTGATGTTCGCAGTAGCTTTCAGTTTCAAGAAACGATATTTTTTATTTTCATTCGACTCAATGTTTTAAAGCAAATATTAGTTTTAGGTTCATGTGTTAGCCACTTTTGCAATACAACGGCCTAGTGTTTATATTGGACGTGAAAATCATATATATTAATGTTATATACATTTCTTTAGATATTAATAAAATACTTACTCATTTTAACACTTTAATTGCTATACAGGCTGTCCCATATAAATTCATAATCTTCGAGCGCCGAACAGCACAGTTATCTGGCACTCCAAATAAAAATACACAAAAAAATTACAACTGGTACTTAAATTATGTTTTTTTTAATATTTGGTTTTATTTAATGTTATGATGCTGAATATATTAAGTGTTATATTATAAATACATCAATCAATTATTCTATTATAGCTTATTATAGGTTTATTCAGAATTTAACCAAATGACAACCACATTTTAATTATAACAGTTTTATTTAATTGTGTTCATAACATAATAGATTATCGTGAAAAATACACTATTTATACATAAATAGCCTCGAAAATATAGTGTATATGAAAATAATATAAAATATAACAACAACACATAAACAAACAAACAGACAAGTATGATCAAAAATCCGGCAACACAACCAATGTGCGGACTATGACGTGGTTGTCCATGGCCTGCGGTGTTTTCGTACCATAAATGAAACCCACCTGCTCCGTTGTCCGCTATACCTTAAAGAAATATGACGCCCTGGCTCGCTGCTGTCAAAAAATCATTTACAGTATACCTAATAATAACCTAATAAGCATTTTATGTAAAGAAGAGCGTACCTGTCCCTAAAAGGCCTGCAACAGACCCTTGGCTCTGCAAGGTGTAGCCTATCCTTGGGCGGAGAACTACTTATGTGAGCCTTCTGCTGGTTTGCCAACGCTTCCAGAAAAAAATATCCCCCCGTACATACTATTCAAAGGAAATATGTTGTCAATTGAGCATTCACTATTCTATATTGTGTTGGCGTTCTCATGTTGTGCCAAGAGTCGTGAGTTTAATTTCCGGCTTCATCACAAATTCGATAGCAACATTCAATACTGACACATTCTAAATAGACACTAGTAGTATTGTGTTTTTATTTTATATACGTTCTGAGAAGCTACTACTTAATAATTGAACTGACAAAAGGATATTTATTACAACAACGGACGAATAAATATATTGTAAGCATCAGAAGTGGGTTCTTAAAATAATACACATACAAAACTCATTTTAAAGGAAATAACACTAAATTTCTAATTATATAGTACTTGAAAATCATTACTAAAATTATCACCACATAAAAATCTACCAAAGGAAATTTAATAGTCAAAATGAATAGCTTGGCTACTCAAACGGGCAGAGATCGCCGTCTTGTTGTCGCTACTGAAGAAGACTCCAAGATGAGATGCGCTGTAGCTTTTGGTCATCATGTCACTCCCACTGCCATTATGTTTCTCTGGTGACTACTTAACATCTGTAGATCTAGATGAACATCTTACAAAATATATTTACTAGCGGCCCGTCCCGGCTTCGCACGGGGGGCTTAAGATTTTTTACATAGTTTTACATTTTATTTATTCTCAGTTTTTTTTATTTAGGAAGTATTTACCTTTTGAAAATATTTTTCGGACTTCACTTACTTATTTCATTTATTTAATGAATAATTTTCTTCTTAAATAGGTACCTACCTATTTTGTTGTTGTTTGTTTTGGTTGAGTTTTGTTTTTCTTTGCCGGTCACTTCACGCCGCTCGCCGTCCCGCGCCTTTTTTATGTGTTTTTGAAATAGTAGGTAAGTACTTACCTAATAGGTATCTTTTGGATGAATTAATAGTCTAAAGGTAACCGATTGAACAATTCAAAAGTTATCTAGAGCAAACTTTTATAAGGATTAAACCATTTACTTCGAAATCCCGTCGCCAAAATGACATTACTTTGGAGGAAACATCTAAATCATTAAAACGATTGTTATGGGTAAACTATAATAGGTAGACATATGCTCTCGCGGACTTTTTAAAGATAATGTTAAGATGAACAATTCATTCATAGAACATTTTTATATAACTTTAACTATATGCTCAGCGCACGCCACGGAAGACCTCAGAAACGATACTTTTCCACTGTTTTTGAAACATTTTCGGTTACTGCTCCACAACTCTAAGACCTAGCGTGATATTATATAGCCTACGTTACTTCTGAATAACGCAGCTTTCTAATGGTGCAATCGGTCCAGTAGTTTTTGAGTTTATTCATTACAAACATACAAAAATACAAATCTTTCCTCTTTATAATATTAGTATCGATATAGCCGACAACACCGCTCTGGTCCGTTTAGTATTAATTAAGCATGTCAGCGGGCCGCCTTTACGATCAAATAATACGTCATTGTAAAAACTTCACTGCGGTGTAGAATTTATTATCATGACGTCATTGGTACTGGATTAGATGCCTGATATGAATTAAATTTATTGTTAAATCTGTGAAAGGTTGTTCGCAGTGGCCGGGCGAATGTATTCACACTGTCTTATGCGTGGGAAAGATATGCTGAAGTCTGCTCAAGCTCTAATTGGGCCTGTTCGTTTGGAGTGAAATCACGTTGGTGAAATTGTTAATCACAGGATATCACCGATAGAGGATTGGACGGTGTTTTGCTGACTGAGTGAGGACAGAAAACCTATCAAGTTATACCGTACAAAGGCTGTGAAAGGCGGGCAACACAACCAAAGCGTGGATTCATGGCCGGCAATGATATCATACAGGAGACCCGCCTGCTCCATCGCCTATCATACAATAAAAAAACATGTTCAACCGGCGAATGCACAAAAATTGAATTTTTAAAGTTAATCCTAAACGATTCTCTATTGTTAAGGACCCTTCATAGAGGCCTGTTCTGAAATAATAAAGTTATTTCTACTGGCCTCATTTCACCAACTTTTTAGAAAATGAAACTATTTTTTCTCCAAGTTTAATTTTATTAAATATTGATTTTTCACCTAAAGCGCTCATTGTAAATAACTGAGCAAAATCATCCCGGTGTAGTTTTTGAAAGTTAAAAAAGGAAAGGAGATAAAGAACTCTTTTTTTTATTAGTAATAGATTTTTTATTTTTAATAGTAGTGTACCTAGACATATTTTACCTTAAATTGTATACAAACAGAAAATTACCAATATTTATCAACGAATTAAACTGAGCTCTATCTATAACCAAGTTATTTATTAGTACACGTATACAATAATTTGAAAATAACTTATTTTATCTGAAGATACATCTGCGAGAGTAAAAACCATGAATGTTAACAAGATTCATCCTCATATGTTTAAAGATTTCTGGCTGTTTGCCACATTGCTGATTTCAAAGAGAATTTATTGCTACATGCAGAAAACTACTGTAATACCTTATTATAATTGGTACTATCGACTCCGTGGCTTTCTATCCTTTGATATTTAACGCCTGCATTAGGTTCGAATACGTTAGAAAAAATCTGTTAAGAAAATAGATAGCGAATCAACGCAGATCTTTTATTATTAGGTACATTATCGTTATGGGAAGATGGTAGAACCCTAATCTGAATAGACTTTATGATATAACTAATCGTAGGAAGACATTACTAGCGTACAATACTTATACTATATTAAGCTGTTTAGGTGTAGTGAGGACGCTGGACGCCGTTTGAGGCACGGTCGTCCGTGGGCGGCGTTAATATGGGGACCCGATTGAACCGTTGTTGTAGCACATCAAGTTTCACCTGCCGTTTATGCGGTGCAAAAAGCCGACAACACAATTATAGCGCGGATTAAGGTACATTTGCCCGTGGGCGGTGGTGATCCCACCTGACCCAGTAATAATATGTCTAAATATCAATATTTTTAGGCGTAGATAGGTTATCTTCCTTATATATTTATATTATTATTTATAAATGACTTTTATTCCTGATTTTTACACATGGCATATAACATAAACGCTATATAACGATAGTTATACATATATATATACATATATTACTTCTATGTTTTTTAAATATATAAAATAAATAATATATAAAGCTGGTTTTCTGTTTGTTAATATATTAACTCACTGAATATAAGCTAAGGTATCATTTTATTGGGTTGTTTAGTCTGTATTTGTTTAAAGGTTTATTTAAGCTACATTAAGTATTTATATCAGCTAGTTATGGAGACGTGGAGTATTTTATTTAAAGAGACGTCTTTTATAATGTACCATGTTATGAGAAGCGTATACAGTCGGTTGTGCGACTAACCCAGAGGTTATATCAAAGTTTTGTTAATGTTGAATAGAAAGGTTGCGCCGGTGAATTTCCCACGGGGCTGTTGGAGTCAATATAACCGCATAGATCAAATTGACCTCTGTTAACAGTATGTTTGTCTTGAATATATGATTCTTATTCACTCCCATATTTTATATTTATGCGGATCCTTATTTCTCCACGTCTGACGTAACTAAAGAGTACATAAGCCAGTATACAAACAAAACGCACACATGGTTATATCAATCTGACATTTAATAAGTATAGCGCAAAGTGCTTTGATATCCGGAAAAGAAAGATAAAATTAGATTTACTTGCTATTGAGCAATGATTGTAACATATAACATCTTCTTTTTGTTAATAGGCTACGATAAAACACTAGCTTCTTTCAGCTCTGGGATACTGGTAGGCAACCAGAGATATATATAGTAGGTACGTTAGGTAGAACTGGCATTCCTATAATAGGTATCGTGGCCTTTACTAAGCCAGCACAAACAATGTTTACATAATATTAGCAGCGCAGTGTGATTTCACCCTCGTTAAATTCTCCTTCAAGATAAATACACTATTCAACACAATGTTTTTCAATTTAAGCTAATAGTCTCTGAAAATAAAACCTTTATTTCAACTCGACCCAAGGGAGATATATTCTGACGCATTAATAGACCCGGCTCATCTGGAGAGATACCACTGACTCACGGAATACCAGTGTGAAATAAAACTCGTACTGTGTTTCGGTAAGTGAGGATACTGGAAGCCCGTTAATTAGCGCAAGCGTAGAACTGAAGCATGGAGCGCGGTTGTCCATTGAATATCTCTTACCAATAGGAGATACATATTTCTCTATAATAATAAAAACTACTAATAAATAATATACTAATTTATATATATAAATTAGCTTATTATTTTATATATATTAATTAGTATATTATTTTATATATATATATATATATATATATATATGTATATATATATATATATATATTAGTAAATTCTCAAATTGTTGGCGGAATTTCGTTCCATCAACGCTAATATGCTAAGAAAACAGCTTTGAAGTATATTAAGCATAATAATTGGTATATCCCATGATATAAACTGTACATGAGGTTCTGGTACATGGCAAGGATACCATAAAGAACTTTTATTACCAATCGCTATCCTAGCTATCCTCGGAGAGGATAGGCAAGAGAGCCGACACAAAAATATGCGGTACTATAGAGAGCGCAACAGAAAAAATTCCAAGGAAATTATCAATAAAATATGCTTGTATAAGATTTTATTATAAAGGCGCTCAAACATTACTTTTTTCCTTTAGATCGCTTTCAGCGTAGAGCATTTCGAATCGTCGACGATCAGATTCTTCAGACCTGATTAGTTTGGATATATGGCGTTATGTAGAGATATTGGTTCCCTCAGCACCTTCTTCATCTTAATGTTTTAAAGAGTTGTTCGGATGAATACTTGCAGCTGATTTTCATCATCAAACATCAAGGCATAATACACCTCGAAGTTTGCTGCTCCACAACCGCGCACTACAACTGCACCTACCTTCAAAGGTATTTCCAAATTAATATGACTTAAGATCTTCAAAAATAGAGCGCATTTATCCCTCATAGGCCTGCTACGTACCTGCAGTCTTGCAGAGCTATTCAGTTGGTATGGCATCCGTTTACCATAATTCTGGATTTTTTCCATAGCTTTTAAACGTCGAAAAATTGGTTCTCGAGTTACATTTAGTATTTCTGCAAATTTTTGTTGCGATTGGGTTGGGTCAGCATCTAATAACGCCTGCAATTCCTCTTCGTCTTCGAACGTTTTTGATGCACCAGGTTGTTCATTGTCTGTCGAAATATCCACTTTTAACATCTGAAGCATGTTCACCATAATTTTCTACCAGCAACCGGTGAGCTTTACCTGTTGTTTTCTTTTAATACAATAAGAAATGCAACGAATGCCGCAAATGCGATTTACTTGGAACAAAATTCGACTTATTCACTGAGGTAAACAAACATGGCTCTATTATTTTATAAACAATTCACATACATGACAAATCATATAAATTTTTATATATTTCTAACGAAATCAACTAATAAATCCGGCAAACTTCAACTAACGCCCTTAAGTAGCTGAGCCTTCTGATCATTTCCCTGCCTTTTTCCTTAAAAAGGTACAAACTAATAAGAGTAAGTATAGGAATATCTGTTAATTACAAGAACACCTTACCATCAGAAGTTTTAATTTTATGAAAAGAACCTGAAGATATACTTCAAGATTGACTCGCATAAGTTGTGTATCATAAAAATTTAAGCGTGGTATTTTATATGAAATAATATTGTACCCCTAAATTGTGAAGGTTGACCACAATGATTGTATTTCTAACGTTCCCTTCCCACCTCGACGTTGTAATGTAACAGGCAGGGGTGAATTGTTTCATGTATTATTCAAATTGTTCAATGATCCCGTTCCCCACGCACGGAGGTGGTTACGCCACGTATCCTCCTAATGACGCTGCGCGGAGATTTTTTTGCTGCGTTGTGCCTACAAATGATGTAGCCATTCGAGAGATTAATATAAATCCGTGCGTTTGGAACAGTTCATTATGTTTCATAACACGAACTAAGTTAAAATAATTTACAATTTTTTATTTGTATATTATTATATATTATTATCATTATTGTATATATATATTATTGTATAGGCCTTCTCCTATCTGAAAATAAACGTTTTTTAATGTTGTCAACGTTCTACTGCAAAAATAGCGGCAAATTCAGATCTTGCGTTAATTTTGGGATTCCTATATAATAAATTATACATGTGTATCGTAGTTTCAAAAGAGGAGAGATGTTTTTATTATGGGTAGATATTCCATATTGATTTGATTGTAGAATAAATATGATTAATACAGGTTCGATAAACGTCGGAGTGATAAGCAGAGATAGTTTTCCTG
>JAAAKR030102160.1:0-12172 GCA_010014985.3 Delias pasithoe
ATATTGGTGGTTTTAATTATCATAAAAATTGAAACCCCATAACTATAATGTACTGAATAAGGTTTCTTATGCACTTGTGGAAAGGAGGAAAAATGTCTACGCCGGCTAGTAAAAAAGAACGTAGAAGTTTATGTTTGAAGATGAAGATAAAATTTTCAAAAAAGATAGAAAACAGAGGCAAGGCTACAGAGGTCTGTCGACTGTTTGGTCTTTCAGTCTACTGTACATACTATTGTGAAATTATATGCACAAAGAAAATTACTCGTACGAGAATTGTTATTTTAGAAAAAATGGAGAAATTGCTTGCTGATTGGATAAAAAAGATGCTCATATCAAGATGTCAAGATATCTTATGTACTAAAGCGATTTCTTTGTAAAGCAACCTTAAACAGCAAGAAGGTGAACGGTCTCTTCTGCTCCATCTTTCGTAACCGGCAATGGTTAGTTTGAAAAATTAAAGATACTACTGAATTTGCATAACATTCCTATAGCTGGCGAAGCAACAAGTGCAGATATAGCAGCTGCGTTGGAATTTTCTACTCAGCTTAACAATTATGTACTGCAAGATAAAATTCCTGCTTCCCTCGTCTTCAATGCAGATGAAAGAGGTCTTTGTTGGAAAAAGATGACATCTCAGACTCTTATTTCTAAAGAGGAAAGGCAAGCAAGTGGTTGCAAAACAGCCAAAGATCGACCAACTCCTCTTTCGGGTTTAAATGCCACTGGAGACTACAAATTGAAATCTTGGTTAGTATATCAGTCGGAAACACCTGTTTGGACTTTACTTCTTGATTATGCATCTGGTCATCGACCAATATTAGAAACACCGAGGAGTTTGGAAGTAGAGGTGATGTTTTTGCCACCTAATACCAACTCAATTTTAGAGCGAATGGACCAGGGGGCTATAGCAAACTTCAGGGCCTACTATCACTATCGCAGTTTTGGTCAGCTGATTCAAGAAACAGATGGAAGATACTATATTACATATTATGATGGAGGGGTCTGAGCTTGGAAGTATATCCAAAGATGAATACTAACAATAGCCAGCGAGAGCGCACCTTTGAACGATGAATAATTAATGGCAATGCAAAATACTTTACCAATAAACGAAGAACCGTCAGAAGAAAGAATGTTATCATTAACTTTAATTCAGGAGGTACTTAAAAATATATATTCTAGTCTAGAATATGTTGGAAAGTTCGGACAGTGATGTATGTCATCCGTGTTTAACTTCTACCACAATCCATTAAAAACGGTGTTGTTTGCTACGAAAAAAATGTACTTGAGCGCAAGAAAAATGTAGAATTTTTCTTGCGCTCCCTCGCGTAAAGCTAGGTATAACTGTATAGTGTATACATTCAGAAACGCCATCATAAAACTAGACTGAAATTTACATTGACTTAAAGTTTAATAAAAACAACTTTCTAAACGCTTTAAAAGTACAAATGATCACAATATATCGACGACTATGGCGGATCAGAGCGTGTCTTGTTCGCTTCTTTTGAAAACGTTAACAATTGAAATACCTTTTCGTTTTTTAAAAAACATGACGAGCGAAAGAAAAACAGTAGCCTTCTATGACAGATACTTAATTAAATTTATTACCAAATTTAATTTTGTGGAGCAGAGGCATGCGCGTGAGCACCCAGTCGCGCTGGATCTTGACTTGGATAATGCAGAGATATGGGTGGACCTGGTGGCGGGCCAGGCGGCATTCCCTGTGGACCTGGTGGCATGCCAGGAGGTCTTGGGGGCATGCCCGGTGGACCGGGAGGCATACCCGGTGGCCCTGGTGGCATAGCGGGCGGACCTGGTGGGAGGGGTGGACCGCCCCAACCACCCCATGGCCCACCATAGTGATGTAGGTTGAAGAAATCGTTGGGCCGGTTCGGTGGCGGCATCTAGTGAGATTGTAAGATATTATTTACTTGCATTAAATTTAAACTATACTATTATTTTAAACTTGAGTAATGAGCAATAAATGCAGAACTCAAAATTGTAATAAGACATGGTTACCACAAATGTTAAAGATTATCAATAGTCTAGATGCAAAAATTTTAACATTTCAACATGTGAATTTTGAACATGTGAATGTGAACTAGTTTACATATGTAAGGAGAATATACATCATAGTTTAAAAATTGTTCATACAAACCTGATGTGGGAATGGATGCAAATATGCTGGTGGTGGAGGCAATGTTCCAGGCAAACCAGGAACAGGCTCAAGCGGAGGTGCCATTTCATTCTTATCATTAATTCCTTGCCGGCCTACAAGTAATTAAATTAATGTTTTATATGCCTAATTAAAGTGAGAAATTACAATCAAAAAAATAATGTGAAAATTTAAAAATGTACAGTACCAATTATTAGTAATTATTGTAAGCTTTGCTTAATAATTGTGATTACTCCAATTTTATAGGTTCATTTTAATCACATTTCAAGTTTATAGAAGGTTCCAGTGTAATTAAAATATTGCCATTTTAGTATATGATAATTCATGGGTAAATTACCTTGAGATTTTCCCCACTTAATTGTAAGTCGTTTTCCACCAATCACTAATCTGTTAAAAGTCTTTTCTGCAGCATGCTCAGCTGCACTCCTTGTAGTGTATTGAACAAAGGCGCATTGTGCTCTAGGGACTAATGTTAGTTGTCTGAAAAATTAATACATATTTAAGATTTGTTGCTTTATTTTAAATGTGGATCAAAGTGAATGAAGATAAATGGATAAAAATATATTTGTTTGGTGCCAATCCTGTCTCCTAACCTAACCATCACTGTTTGGCAATAAATATGGAGAGAATTCAAAGGGCACCCTCAAGTATAGGCTAACAGCTAACTGATACAGTCTAACAGCTAGCTGTGATAGCATTAACTTATCTTTATAATACTATTTTTTATTTGCTATAATCTGATGTGGCTCTTTTAAGCTCATTGGCACTGTTCTACAACCAATGACAATATGAATTTTAAAATAGTTAAAGGGGCTGACACAACTTTATCCCTCTGGATATTGTAGACCTGATACAGACTGTTCAGAGTGAAAGTGTAGGATATATATATTTTTTTATGTAGTGTAATCTATAAGTGCCAAGATACAATTAAAAAACATGATTTTGAATTACTCACCTTATTTCACCATATTGATAGAAATGTCCTCTTAATTCATCTTCTGTGATATTTTCAGGTAAATTTCCAACATACAATGTAGTTACCGTCCCGTCTTCTGGTGGTGGCAAAGCAGGCATTGCTGCAGCACGACGCATTAGTTTTTCAGCCACAGGATCATTTACACCATAGTATCTAAGCAAAAAATATCAGTATTAATTTATTGTTTTTCAGGCACAAAATGTATATTGAGTTATTTATATCTATGAGATTCAATGCAAATATTATAATAATGTTACAATGATTTTAAAATATTACATAGAATAATGTCGAAGATAAATAAGAATAAAGCAACAAAATCTCCGATTTTATTACATTGAAATTTCTCTAAAACGACAAGATATGCCTCACCTATCTTTAATATTTTGATCAGCTAAAGGATCATCAGGATCAGTTGGCTTCTCGTGTCTATAAGGACATTCTTCACCTCTCCGACATTCACCCTTCACCCAAAACGAACAAACGTGGGGTCTATTCCTTTTATAATAAGGTGCAGTTCTTGCTAGCCTCATAAGTAAGTCAGATGATCCTTTAGTTTTTAAAGATGAATTGGTGGGTTGCGTTGTATCAAACTTTGACATTTGACTATCTAAATTTTGTATATAATACTCCTTATTAACTTCATTACGAGGTAGATCATCTTGGATTTTTAAAGCAGCATCTCGCACTTGAATTGGTAATCCATATTCTAAATCTAGAAGACATGTTTGACAAACGTTCTTGAGTTTGGAACATGTTTGGCATATTTCCGTTTTTTTAAAACGCATTCTAGCACCTGGACACCAACGAAATACGGTAAAGGGCCTCACACATATTTTACATTCTTTTCCATATTTCTCTTTTGTCTGTAATAAAAGTTATATTTAGAATTATGTTAAACATTTATATTTGCTGACTGTAATTTAGCAACGTATTTATTTTATTACCATTCTTATGTAAGGATTATCTCCAAGGCATGTCTGACATAAAATAGGGAAGTCCTGAAAATTACAATAATAATTAACTTACATATATAGAATTTATTTTACGTACAGCTGGAACAATTTACTTACGGAGTCTTCCCAGTTTTGTCGATTATATGTATTAGTAGATTTTGACATTGCCATTTTGTTAGGTTATCGAAATCTTGAACTTATAAGAAACTTCATATGACGTAATTTTAATTACGAGATGTAAATTAAAACTTTATTTATTAATTATATTTGTTTGTACATATTAGTAATGAAATGTAAAAAGAAACCTCAACGACACTCGAATCCCGACAGTTACAACTCACAAATCACAATAATTCACAAGCCAAAATCAGTGTTACCAACTTCTAAGTCCAATGACTAATAAGGCAGTGCTGCCAACTTGATGTTCTAGTCATAAGGAGCCACACAATAAATAGCTGTAGTTAATCAATTATTTTTAAAAGATCTAAATGAAGACAGTCACTTTTTTTCAAACATTAATTAATAAACATTTATTAACTAAAACCATTACTGAATTGAAACTGCGGAGAATAATCCGTTTCACCAATACCATAGATAGAGTTAAGACTTACGCCGTCGCCCGTCAGTCATTATTGGTATTCGTCGTGAATATTGTCGTGACAATTAATGTCATATAATTCTTACTCAATTGTATCTGTTATTAAATTTTCAAATTATTTGAACAATATCAAATTATTAAGTATTCCTTAATATTTATTCAACTTTATATTAAATTGTTTTAGGTATCGTGAAGAATATTTAAATCAATAATGTCTATAACGACTCTTGTATGTAATTTTTGATTTTTATTACATTTTGTATTTACCGGCAAGCGTCTATATTATTTTTTATTTTTTAGTATTACGTAGAATTAAAAAAAGAAAATGCACACGATGATGCTATTTGGTGTTGTGGGTGGAGTGAAATCAAACCTACGAAGAAAGACGACAAGGAAAATGTGGAAAACAACGAAATTTCACAGTATGTACACCTCTTGTCTCTATGTAACCTCATATTTGCAATTAAATAAATTTGTCTTTATTTTGTATAAATAGTATTGTGAAAATAATTTTAAAATAATTATTCTTTTAAATATATTTAAAGAGATTCAAATCATGAACAAGAAGCATCAAAAAGCTATATAATAACTGGAGGTCTAGATGATATCATCAAAGTTTGGCAGCTGGTTGATGGTAAACTCGAAGTGAAACACCAACTAGAAGGTCATTCTTTAGGTATTATATCAGTAGCAGTTAGTCCTGATGGGAAAAGTAAGTAATATTTAAATTTAAGATATGTGAAAATATAAATATCTATAGCTATATATATAAATAGTCTGTTTCATATACTCTTTATATCCCAATTACATGCATGAAAATATTTTTTAGCATTGGCCAGTAGTTCTCAAGATGGTTCTTTGATATTATGGGATATAGAAAGTGGAGAGAAATTAAAAACAATGGAAACAGGTGTAACCCATGTATGGACGTTAGATTTTTCTCCGGATGGAAAGAATGTTGTGTCAGGTAGTAATGCTGGAAAAATTCTTATCTTCTCTGTTGAAACTGGTAAATTGGAACAGACATTAGACACAAGGGGTAAATTTACATTAAGTGTTACATATGTAAGTACTGCTATCAATAAATATAATGTTTAATTAAGTATTATACAATTTTAATTTAAAGTAATGTATGTTTTAGAGCCCTGATGGTAAATATATAGCAAGTGGTGCCATAGATGGAATTGTTACAATTTTTGATGTGGCACAAGGAAAATTAGTTCATACGTTAGAGGGACATGCCAAGCCTATTAGAAGTTTGTGCTTCTCCCCTGATTCCCAACTATTATTGACTTCATCTGATGATGGACATATGAAACTCTATGATGTGTAGGTTACTAGAGCTTTTTGTGTTAATAAATTGTATTTCTTATCCATATTAATTGTATTTAAATATTTTTAAATTTTCATACTTTCTTAATAACTTAATCACATATAAAATTAAACTACTACTTCTAAGTTTATTAAAAAATTATATGAAAATTGATATCTCTTTTTAGAGTACATGCAAACTTGGCAGGTACCTTGTCTGGCCATGCCTCTTGGGTTCTATCAATAGCATTCTCACCTGATGGCAAAAGATTTGTATCTGGCAGTTCTGATAGAACTGTACGAGTTTGGGACTTGGATACAATGCAGTGCCAACATGTTTATAAAGAACATAATGACCAGGTAGGCTTCATCTGCTTTCTAATTTGTTATGATATTAATGTGAAATATTTTCTTTAATGTTACATGATCTATTTATATTTACAGGTTTGGGGAGTAAGATTTAATGCAGAAAGTAACAAAATTGTTTCAGTATCAGAAGATAAAAGTATAAATATTTATGATTGTCATTTATAAGAGCTACTAAGTATATATTGTTGATTAAACTATAAAAATATGATTTATTTCTTGCAAAAAACATCAAAAAATGTAAAAAAGTAAACTAAATTGTTATATAATTTTATCATGATAATAAGCATAATTTCATTCTAAAGTTACCTACATTTGAGAATTGTTTTAATAGAACTTAAATAGTTCTCATCAAATATATTTAAAATGTGGATATTTTCTTCTGCACCGCCTATCAAGTCAGCCTTAATTGAGCCTTAACAATTATTTTATTAATATTACGTCGCGGACTACCTCACTTTGCAATTACACTAAAATCATTACCCTAATCCTTTGGGTAATCACGTAAAATATAACATATATATATGTTAGTCCAGAATGTCAGGTATGTCCAAATAAAACTTATCGAAATTTGTCCAGCTGTTGTTAAGTTATAATTAGTGTAAGATACCCAACAATTTTCTACAAATAATCTAACCCTAATCTGTCAATAAAAGTAAACAAAAAGATTAAGCTGTGATAATTAAATTACATATTCATTGGTCTTATTTTTTTGGCTTATGTGACTAGCGATCACAATTAAATTTTTATATTATTTTTTAATGGAAACTGGCAAACGAATGGGAGGCTGATCCAGAAAAAGTGGTCCTCCATCCAGATGCGTTGCCGATTTTTAAAGGATTGGTCCTCAAATCGTCTTGATTTGGACGACTTGAGGACCTCTGCTGGTAGATTCCCTAGAGTAGTGAAGCGCGGCACAAAATGCCTTAAAAAACACTCAGCTGTAGAACGACGAACGTCGAGTTGATACGGATGAATCCCTTTATTCTGCCTCTATACTCGATGATTGATTTCTGGTGCAAATATTAAACCAAACGGCTCCTCCGAACATTCTGCGTGATAAATGCGATAGTAGATGCTGAGTGAACCCTTTTTGATCAGAAATTTCAATCAAATATGTGGTAAACTACCTGACATTGGAAAAAACTTTTATATGGTAAGTTTCTTGCAGAACATAAAGGCATTTGCGAGCGAGAGATATGTCAATATATTCCATGACTATAGCTGTCATTTTCTGTCGGCAAAATAAAATATACGAATCATGTAATGCATTTTAACACATGTAATAATAAATAATAATACAAATTTATTTTATTAACAATAAAATGCCGGCATCTGCAGTGGTAACATAACTTTAGTAGTTTAGTGAAATTAATTTCTGTGTGTGAGAATCTGATATAATATTTTGTACATTATTTTAGTATTCTCTTCTTTGTAAGAAAGAAAATGCACATGAAGACCCAATTTACTGCTGTGCCTGGACTAAAATAAAACCAACTGGTGACACAAAGTAAGTGATGCATAGTGGTATTTAATGTTTATATGACTGTATATATTAATTTTTTTTGCAACATTCAGTGAAAAGGAAAAAGACTACCTAGTAACAGCTGGACTTGACGGTGTTGCAAAAGTGTGGCAATTTGAGAATAATAGGCTGGAGTTACTCCATGAATTAAAGGGTCATTGTATGGCTATTGTGTCAGTTGCGATTAGTCCTGATGGATACAGTAAGTTTCAGTACATATATATTATGCAAGTTAGACATAAAATTTCTTTCTGAAAGTATTCTGAAATTGCCTTAGATTGTTACTTGAAACACTGATATAAAACTACATAGTTACTTTTCTTTTTATGAAACTAGCATTGGCTACTACATCTCTGGACTCTATTCTAATAATTTGGGAATTATCAACGGGATACAAAGTTCATGAAATTGAAAATGGTTCAACTGACACATGGAAAGTGGTATTTTCCCCAGATGGTAGTAAAGTAGTATCAGGTAGTCATACTGGAAAATTAATTATATATGATGTTGAAAAAAAAAATGTTCTTAATATACTTGATACTAGAGGCAAATTTGCTTTATGTGTAGCTTGGGTAAGTGAAAGCTTATACATCCTTAATATTTAAGTGCTAGTAAGTAAATTAATCTCTGTATAAAGTTGTCTAGGAAAGATAAATTAATTTAATGTATATGTTTAGGCAATTGAAATAATAAAGCCATATCAACATATGCCAGCTGATTCTGGACCTTGCCTTTAGTTAATTTTCTAGATAAATAACTTTTTCTCTATATAGTCATAAGATTCTCAATAATTTTTATTTGCTTTTTAGAGTAGTGACAACAAATTAATAGCTAGCGGTTCAGTAGATGGTAATGTTTGTATTTTTGATCAAGCACAGGGTAAATTGACTCACACAGTAGAAGCACACACGGAAGTTGTGAGAAATGTAAAATTTTCACCAAACAACAAACTAATTGTCTCTGTTTCTAATGATGGCTTTGTGAAGCTGTTTAATGTGTAAGAGAAAGATTATGCTTATTAGCCTTAATTAATTTTTATGTGAAGATTTTTAATTGATCTTTGTAGTATCCTAGTACCTTTATTTTATGTGTGTTATGGATGGTGTTATTAATATGTTTAAATCAATAATTGAATACTATTAATTTTTTATTTATAATACAGTGATAGTGGAGATGTCCAGTGTAGTTTAGACCTTAAAATGTGGGTTCTAAGTGCAAGCTTTTCACCTGATGGTACTCGTGTAGCAGCTGGAACTAGCAATGGTTCAGTTGTAATTGCTTCAATTGCTGGTCTCAAGATCCTTAAAACCTTCATAGAACATAATAATAATGTAAGTTACAGTAAAAAAATCAGCTCTAGTATTAATTTTAATTTATTATAAAACAATAAATTTCCTATTTACACTCATTCCATATTTACTCTTTATTTGGTTTGTAATTAGAAGAAAATTTACAGGGAATCAAATCTGGCATGTTTCAGTTTTTATGGTACTATTTTTCACTAATATATGAATTCTTAATTTAATACGTAACCATTTCAGCGGTCTGCATCGCTTTTTCATTATCATAAACATAATCCATAACAATTTTTTTTTATTTGGCACCCAAAAAATGGGAAATTAAAATAAAAATATTTAAAAAGGCAAAGGTGTGTCGGCCATTTTGTACAATTTTATTAATTATTTCAGGCATGGGATGTACAATTCAATGCAGCAAGTGAAAAAGTAGTATCAGTATCTAAAGATAAATGTATAAACATTTATGAATGTCCGAAACCTGTTAAGAAATAAAGTCACTATATTGATTTGTCTCAATGTATAAACAATAATGAGCAATTGTTTTACTATTGAAAAAAATTAAATATCTAATAATTTGAATGCGTTTTATTGAGTGATAGTGATAAAATTGAGTCTGCAAATAAAACGAAAATTATATATTGTTATTAATAATTATGAAAGAAAGTATTTTTTTCATTGGCTTGCACTCATTTCACCCATCTCGGTGTGCGGTACTGGGATGGTTAAATGATTTTGTGGAATTTTTTACTGAGTAGATATAGTTAATAGTTTTACAGAGGACGAAGGAAAAACTCAATTTTTGGATTGGTACTCGCTGTGGGGCCATACCGCCCTTACAGAACAGGTGAAAACAACGTACAAGAAAACGTGGAAGCCGTAGATGCAGCGTGTAAAGCCAACAACACAAACATGACTGGCGCGCTTGTCCTTGGGACGCGGTGTTCTTTTACTACCTGCTATAGCATAAAAAATGGAAACAGTATCGAATAATTAACGAAAATTTCTATCGTTTGTCACTAAATACTACGGCATGTAAATGTATGATAAAAAAACCTTCTGTAGACTATACTTTTGTGGCGATGAGGCAACTAACTAAAGTTTAAAACATTTTAAAGAAACATTTGAATTAATTTTGTAATTAGTCCTCTACCAGAAAGTAAGTATAGGTTTCGTTTGTGTACAAAGCTCCCTTAAGCCCGGACCTTGATTAATTTTTGGCTATAAGAGGATTGGCTCGGCGTAATGCGGATTTAATATTTCGTGCAAGGAAATCTTATGATAGTGTCGCAGTATTGGACTCTATCAATATAATAGCTATACTTATACGCGATTAATTTGTTTATTTACGAGGTTATGTATTGGATATGTATATAAGGCTGGTATGTACCATGGGAATAACTATGTAAATATACTATTAGTTATAACGAAGGCATTTAATTAGGTTGGCAATTTATTTATTATCAGTGCATTTTAACTTCTGCCTGACTGAGTTTAATGAAGTTTAAATCGATAATCTTCGAATTATTTGGAGATTACAATCATATTATTTACGAAGCAATAAAAATATGTACTTAAAACTTCACTGTTTTAACATTTTTATAAAGTTTTTTACTTCAACTATTAGTTAGATTGTTTAGGTTGAAACCATTTTTTCCATTAAAATTATGAAATTCCATTCATTCATTTGTACCCGTGTAACCAATGTAAGTTGTCTTTATATTTACGTCGTATGATTTTATATTTATTTAAGTTTTTTTTTCAATTCTCTTTTATTTCGCCTTTAAAATTTTTTTTACAACCTTGTTTTCGAGTACCTACCAATCCTTGGTGACCAAAATTATGTTCTCTTGTTTGATATGTGGTTTCAATACTAACTACTATTCTAAATACTAGCCCTTAAAGTATTACGTTTATTTTTATGAAAACTTTTTCTTTGTACTATATTTTAAAATATACTAAATATAAAAAATATATTAATTCTATAAAATATTTTATAAATTATTACCTAAGAATGTTCTACAAACCGAATTCATATTATTGTAAATTGTGATAAAAATATATAATATAGTATTTTATTATTATAAAAGTATGGCTAACGATCTAAACTGAAATATTCTTTATTGGGTTCTGATGTCATACCTGAATGACTTTATTGAAGGTGATTAATTTTTATTTAAAGATGTAAACAAAAATGTAAACTCTCCGAGTTCCAAGATAATGTAAGACTACTTTTTTTAACGAAGTAACAGCTGTAACTTTTCCACAAAAATTATTCCCTGATACATGCTTCGAAACCACTAAACAACAAATATTAAATATATTATTCGTAAAGAAAATTCTTTGTATCCTTAACACTATCTTGTTTGAAGCCACGACTGAGGACTTTGTAAAATTCGTGGCTAACAGATAGCTAGATATGACAATTATACAGACGTCCTAGTATTTGAGTCCTCTCCTAAATGTTTTTTTTTATTTTTTACAGGATCAGGTCAAATATTTGAAGACCGAGGTATGGTCTTTTCATTTACTCATATTATTTTCAGATGCGTATTGTCTTGTAACCTAAATGCTAATACATTATAACAATACTTATAATAGTACATTGTTTTATTCTATATAAATCATTGTTCATCACAAATAGTAATCATGATATATTTATAAGAGATTATAACTTTAGAATATTTTTTCGCGTTCGATAAAGAATAAAAGTGGAGACAACTTCACGTTAGGTTCCAACATCGACTCACTTATTTAGATTTTATACTAGCGTAACGTAACATGAAAGCACAATAATTATTCAGCATCGAGAATCACGGTTATAGCTTGTCTCCAATCAATGATAAACCTGGTTTCCTATGCAGCCTATTACAATTTCTACCTATATTATATACTTAGTCATAACTAAAACTGAGTCTTTATAGATATGGCTGAGTTATTTGAAGGGAGAGTAAACTGTAAGTATGTAAAAGTTT
>JAAAKR030102245.1:0-15434 GCA_010014985.3 Delias pasithoe
GCGACGCCTACCGGATCCATTAGTTTAAATATAATATAAAATTAAGAATGAAAATATGTCTAGATTCTTATTTTCTACGTTTAAACGCGTGCATAATATTTATAAATTATCGATAGTTGGATGTTTAGGTAGTAACTTATTTATAGAGACTTCGGTCTGATGTTGGTGGCAATATTGAACTATTTGCCTACAAAGTACATTATAAAAGAAATATTACTATGAGGCTTTAATAGCTTAAATTCCTTTTACAAGTAAAACTTAGGTCACTGTAAATTATTTAAATGATGATTTATTTATTATCACAAGAAACAAAATACAGCAATTGAATGCTACCTTTATCGCAATGTATTTTATGTAACCCTGGTTTATTTTCTTATTCCAATTTACACCAATAATACAAGTAAAAAATAAACTAAATAGATATATACTTTATAATAAAATTATATAATTAATATAATATAGTAATTTTTTCCATTTGTTTATCACATTTACCATTTGATTGTATTTATAAACTGAATATCAGAATAAGTTCAGAGGATAATCAACAGATTGAAAAGATCACTGAGAAACAAATGTCTGCCTATGTTTTACAGAAAACAACATTGTTATCATAATATGTACAGTAAAATTTTATTTGCTAATAACACACAACATTTCTTAATACAAGACAATTATAGTTAATAAATTACTTTAAAATGTTCACTAAATTTTAATTACTTGAACACACAGATCTTTAAAGTATTTTATCATTTTTATCTATTCTAGAGAGTAGAAGATATGAAACAATATCCATAGTTTATTCATAAATTTAAACACAACAATTTATGCCACCATTATTTCATATATTCAAATAATATCACAAAAATACTAACCTGCTTCCATATTTTCTCATTGTTAATCTTTACAGCTCATTGTAGGTTGATGGCAAGCATGAGAGCTTGCTGAGGACTTCTTTCAATTACATAACTAGAACAATTTAGATTAGACATTATCTAAAATCCTATTCTTCTATTTGAATGATCTGACATGGCACCACTGTGTAATTTTACTGCATCTTCTTGTTGCAGTAGAGGTCCTGGGCAAATATACTTCTAATTAATGAATCAATCAATTAAATAAAAATAAGATTCTTTTTTAACATAATTTAGTCTATTATGTATTATTACAGCCACTATTAGAGCTTATTTGATCATTCTAAGTAGGAGAGTTGGAGTCAAATAGAATAAGATATGTGAATAATAGCAAGATTTCTACAAACATATAACTAAAACAAATATAGTTGTAGATATAAATTACAATTAAAAAGAGAACTGAAGTTCTTGACACAATTTTATTTTATAGTGTCAAAAATTTAAGAAATATTGCATTATTCAGAACCTTAACCAGAATACTTGGATTATATTACTACCCAAAGCTGAGATTTGTGTGATCAAATAACTACAATTTACTGTTATATAATTACAATGTGTACTTCAGGCCTATCACATTAATCTATGAATAATGTAATAACATAAAATTCACTTCACTCAAGTAAGTCAATCACTTCACTGTTTACTGTCTACTGTGTTTAGCAGGTGTTGTTGTGCCACTACTTTGGGAATTTGAATCCTCAGAAAAGTTCATATGTGAAGAGGTGAACTCTGTTGGACCTTGTGAATCACTTACTGTAGAGAAACCTGAAATCATAAATATAATAATTCTCTTGAATATGATATGCAAACATAATCCTCAATTTTATCAAAAGACACTACTGTTCTTTTTAGATGTTTAACATGATTTTCATAGCAACATTGCTATTTAAGATAAGAAGTAAAATGTTATATGGTGTCCCTAGTAAGGTTGCTTTACTCACATGTATTAGAGTCTTCAGCCATTCCAAAGTTAGAATTCGAAGAATCGTGCATTTTCTTCGGAGTTAATGTATTTTCCTTGTTTTCTTGTCTAGCGGCGTGCTTTTTTTTCTGTTCATTTGTAGATATTGGAACCCATTTGTATATTTTCATAGTAGTTTCTCCAATAGTCACCCATTTCTTCTCCCTTTAATTAATTATATTCAACACAATATATCGTAAAATCGTGAACAACAATACTTTTTAATGAAAGAATAATTATTACTTACCAATGGCGAACTTTTTCAACAGCCTGCATTACCCTTTTGATATCATCTTTTACACGGTTCCGTGTATCGGCACGCGCTGATCGAGACATTATGTGAGACGAAAAGTTTCTCAATATAAATTTTTAATTGAATACCGAATTTTACATCTAATCTTTCTATGCCTATAATATTTTTATGTTTGTACTTAAATACGCTACCAATCAACACGCATGACGCAGGAGCAAACTGGAAAAACCTAACTACTTCAAAATTCAAATGTCTTAAGTCATAACACTTCTATCCACTTATACTTGACATTAATATAACTTTTTTTATGAATTTAACTGATAATTGACAAATGGTTGTCTATTATGTGCTTACATTGATTTGCCTGAAACTAGCTGTTGGAAATGAATTTGTTTACTTAAGATATAATTAACAGTATAACAAAAAAATATTTTTTGTTGTATATGTTTTATTAAATTATAGAAATTTAACAATAACTTCTACATCTTTTTTTACTTTATCAATAACGGTTGATTTATATTTTAATTTGATATATTCTAAATTTTCAACGTAATAAATAGCAATAATAAATAAATATGGCGACGCCTGCTGTGACGTAGGTGAAATATTACGTATTCAAAAACAATTATAAAAATTAATTTAAAATAGAAAAACAATCGGACAAATAAAAATATTAATTAATAAGTGTAAATAACTAAAAATAATTACAAAATCAAAAGAAAGAGAAAACTAATAGATTTGATGAAGAAAACGCTATTTTAAGAGAAAAATGGTTTAATTTTTCTCAATAAACAATAATTGAAAAAATAAAATCAGATATTAACAGACAAATTACGTTTAATCTAGTTGTTTAAACAAAAATTTGATAAATAAATTTCCAAGCGCCAACTTCAGACAAGTCACATGGCTGAGTAACCGTAAATTGTGATTATTAGGAAATGAAAAATTGGGTTTAATTGAACAATGGATTAAATTGGCCCAGTTTTTTTTGTTAATTTTATATCTAAATATAATATAGTATTTTGTATAGTTATATAGATTATATAAATTATCTTTCCATTTTGAACAAAGACGATATATAACTGTCATACCATTCTTTCACAGCCCTATAAACAATTCCACAGATGAAGTAGAATTTGTGAAATTAAAAAAAGCAAATGAAAAATTTATCAGGTTTATTACATTTTTCTACAAAATAACTTATTATTTGTTAAAGGCCGACGTGCAAGATGACAATATAGATTACAGGTAAATTATTCAAAAAGTATATTTCAAGATCCAATTTTTCATGAAATTAATTGTCGAATATTTAAGCGGTTGTCAATTGTTTTACGTCTAAACTGTATTTTGCAATTACTTCTTGCTATTACAGTAAAATCTAACATTTTAATAATAATAATTGTTTAATATTTACACGGCTGCAACTGCCTTTGCAGTGATGAATATTGGTTATGATGCAACGAGATGATAAGGTGCCTCTTTTTTTTGACAAAGCAATGCTAATGTTTGATATATTTTGCTTTTTTAGGCAGCAATGCACATTTTATAATCCTCGTTCCTAGACTAAATAGATCTTGAGATTTATAATTTTAATTTATAGCTATATAATTCTATCATTAATTTTTGCCATTGAGCTTATTTCTTAGACCAGAAACTTCATAAAATCGTACTCATAACATTCATTTTCATTACTCACATTACATAAACTTTTGATTTAAGCTTAATTTTTGTTGCAGTTGCACCTGCATGTTATGTGTGTGTAGCAGTGACCTATCTGTAATATTGGCATTGCCGTAAGGTACAGCTAACGAAAACCGTGACTATTTCCTTCCCGTATGGCTGCTTATGTTAACCGTACAATATCGATGATGGCCGGTGATGGGCCGCACAATGTTGCAATGAACAATGGGACAATGCGTGTAAATGTGGGTAATGTGGATTCACCTCTGCAGATATTTGTGAGAGCTAAGAAGAAGATCAATGACATATTTATTGAAATTGATGATTATGTCAAAGATGCAGTCACATTTATGCATGGTAAGTCATTTTTAAACAAGTACTGATATCATTATTGAATAATTGGCTGTTTCATTATAGGTATTATAATGAATTATTTATTCAAAGTGTAGAGAAATGTAAAGAAAAGTACATAGAATCTCAGGCTCCACACTTAGTGAATCTTTCTTAATATTTCAATGTGTGTAATCTAATGTATAGATAGGTGATTTATACAAAATCAAAGTATTTGCATTTATATATTATTTATTAGTTTAAAAAGAACCCAGCAATTGTTACAGTCTTTTATGTCTCATTTCCCATGTGGCCTTTCTTTCAGTGTATCCTAATATTTAAAATTGAGTACTATTAAAAATGTTCTATTTACATTTCAGTTGTCTCAGGAGAGAACGGTATTGCAACACCACAGGATGTTGCAAATGTAGAGGGCTATGTTAGTAAAGTTGAAGCTATAAGGGAAGTACTTAAGCGGGACCACATGAAAGTCGCATTTTTTGGAAGGTACTGTTTACTTGCTTTACCCAAGACAACTGTATATTTTGTTATACGTCTACCTATTGTCCTATGGTAGTGAAGCATTAGATGTGAACTGCAGCTATACTTAAAAAGCACATATATTGTTGTAACAATAGACGTTTTCATGTTTTTTTATTACATTTCAGAACCAGTAATGGTAAAAGCACAGTAATAAATGCCATGTTGCATGATAAAATCCTGCCAAGTGGTATAGGTCACACCACAAACTGCTTCCTACAAGTTGAGGGCTCAGACACTGACGAGGCATTCCTCAAAACAGAAGGCTCAGAGGAAAAACTCAATGTTCAGGTACTTTGATCTTTATTTTTTGTTTATATTTGGACTACCTTTAAAGTAATAAACAATATATTATAATTTTAAAATATAATTATAAGTATTTTTAAAAATTAATAAGTTTGAAATCTTATTAGTGATAATATTTCCAGTCAGTTAGCCAATTAGGACATGCTTTATGCACAACTCGCCTTCAAGAGTCCTCTTTAGTGCATATATACTGGCCGAGGGAGCTCTGCGCCCTTCTCCGGGATGACGTCGTATTGGTGGATAGTCCTGGAGTCGATGTATCCCCAAACTTAGATGAGTGGATTGACAAGTACTGTCTCGATGCAGATGTATTTGTGCTTGTCGCGAATGCAGAATCCACACTTATGCTTACTGTAAGTTTTGTTTATAATAGTAGAAATTTATAAAATGCCTTGTTATCCCAATTACTGTAATGAAACTCGCCTTATATGTATGAACTAAGACAAATCAAACGGTGCGCCGTCTACCGCGTGCCCTTTTGATTTCTAAGCCATGGTAATATTTACATGACTGCTTTATTTATAGGAATAGATCAACCAAATGTGACAAATCTATTTTTATATTTACAATTAAACACATATAAATTTAATATGAGAAAATTTTACAGGAAAAGAACTTCTTTCATAAAGTATCGACGAAAATATCGCAACCGAACATATTTATATTGAACAATAGATGGGATGCTTCAGCCTCTGAGCCAGATTACTTGGACCAAGTGAGTTAAAGAGTTATATTTATAACTAGTGGGCCCAGCAGACGCGTGACACTTTTTATTATATTTCGGACAATCTATACAATATTTTATGTTATAGTCTATGTTTTATCCTGTTGTACAAGGTATATTATGGCATAGCTTCATTGAAATCCATTCAATGATTTTTGCGTGAATGAATAACAAATATCCATTCATCCGTAATTACAAACTTTCGCGTTTATAATATTTGTAGATTTTGACAAAAAATGAATGTCATTTTTTATATTAATAATGCTTGATAAATGCCGACTGTACTCTTGCGAGGAGAGCTTAATATTTCATTTTTTTTTGCAAATATAGTGTTCTATAAAGTCGCGTGTATTAAGAGCAAATTTTACAACTGATATATTTAGATTTGAAAAAATAGTTGTGACTTAAAAAAAAACAATTAATTGTAAAGTAATATTTCGTTCTCTAAAACCGTGTTTGCTGTAATTATATGAAAATAATACTCAATTACTTTTCCTAGCAGATCTTTCAATATTTTTATTCTTTTCGTCAAGCTCATACAGGAAACACACTATTTTTGTTAAAAATTTTGAATAGGATTATGGTGAAAATCAAGTTCACTATCTGTCACATCTATAATGCAACCTCATGCCTTCATCAACCAGGTCCGTAGCCAACACGCAAATCGTTGTGTTGATTTTCTCTCCCGTGAGTTACGAGTTTGCTCCCCGAAGGAAGCCGAGGAGAGAATCTTTTTTGTTTCCGCCAAAGAAGCTCTTCTCACGCGCATGAAAGAGAGAGAGAAACCCGTCTCTTGTAAGTAATCATATTGAAAAAATAGCTTTTCTACGACCTCAAAAAAGAAATTTAATTAATAACAATTTTTTTGTTTAAATATTGCAGCCCCGATCTTAGTGGAGGGTCATCAAGTGCGATACTTCGAGTTCGTAGACTTCGAGCGTAAGTTCGAAGAATGCATCAGTCAAAGTGCGGTTCAGACGAAGTTCGCTCAACACTCTCGCCGTGGGAAAAACATAGCTGCGGATGTTATGGCGGCACTTGAACAGGTATAACTCTTATTCATGCACAGAAAGCATTCTTCCACGTGTATATGTAATCGCCACACTTGTCGTTTAGTTTATATAAATATGAAATGTATAAATTTATATAAATGAGCATGTACTAGTAGAAATTAAGATTTTCTCTGAATTAAATTTCGTTGTTACATTTTGTACAGATATACAATATGGCGTGCGATATGAAAGCATCGAAAGTGGAAAAGCAGAGGATACTACAAGAGCAGCTAACTTCCATAGAAGAACAATTAACTTCGATAACTCGGCAAATGAAGGACAAAATCGGGAAAATGGTTGAAAGTGTCGAACACAAGGTAAGGATCATCACTACTGATATTTTAAATCCTGCGCAGTTTTTCGTGTATTTAATGTTTTCTGTTACCAGTCGTTTGTGCAGCTAAATAGTGCACGCACACGCGTTGTAGTATTTTTTAAAGTTTTCGTTGGGTAAGGTTATTATAGTGATTATACACAAATAAAAATGAACGTTTCGAGGCCATGTCTAGGTGTCATTGACACTCAGCCAAGAGATTCGTCGCCTATCTGCTCTGGTTGACGAATACGACACGCCCTTCCGCACGGAACGAGCTTCGCTGGAACAGTACAAGAGGGCTTTGCACAAGCACGTCGAGGCCGGGCTGGGCTCACGCCTCAAGAAGCGGCTCTCCTCTGATATTGGCCATGAAATGGACGAAGCGCAAAAGGAAATGGCTGGTGAGTTTAATATCGCCTATTACCTGCTTTCACAATGTTTCAGTAGGTTGTCATTAAAACTATTTTAACGCATTATATATTGCTTGTGACCGATTTTAGAGTCTTATGTCTATAAACGTATTGCTAAAGTCATCGCATTTTGGAAAGGAAACTTAAAATTGGTTAAAACTACAGATCGTATGTACACGATACTACCAATTCACAAGCGGGCAGCGGCCGCGAGCGTAATAATGCCACATCAGCAGCCGTTCGAAGTTCTGTATCGCCTCAATTGTGACAACTTGTGCGCTGATTTCCAAGAAGACCTCACCTTCCGGTTCTCTTATGGAATCACTGCTCTCATACAAAGGTTTCAAGGGAGAAACACTAATAAGATCGCACTGAAGAATCCACCCCAGTACACGCCGGTGAGTCGAAATAATTTCGCGCCTTCCCAACTGGCACATTTGACATAGGCGATAAACTAGCTCCTTTTATTTGCTTTAGATTCCTCCATCAATGGGTCCATCAGTGCCTAGCATGGAGTTGTCTCGAGCGGGGAACGGTGGTGCAGCAGTTGGACCGCTGAGTGCGGAAGAATGGTCCATGATATCGAAGTTTGCACTTGGCGCTCTTACCTCCCAAGGCACTATGGGAGGACTTTTGCTCTCAGGACTGGTAAGTCAAATGAAAAGAGTGCGCGTAACAAACTCTAAATGTAGTCTGAATAACTGAATACTTTCATAGTAATTTGTTGATATATATTACAATCTGGACTGGAATGACATTCTGACTGTAAACTAGATTATGTATATAACTTAGATTATTTTCATTAGAAGTAATTAATAATAGCAGATATTTATTTGTTAGTAGCTATATAATATTTAGTAGGAATTATAAGTTTTCTTTAAAATTACAGCTACTAAAAACGGTTGGTTGGCGCGTGGTAGCAGTAACAGGTGTGATATACGGCGCCTTGTATGCGTACGAGCGCCTCACGTGGACGGCGAAGGCGCAGGAGAGGATCTTTAAGAAACAGTACGTGACGCACGCCGGCAAGAAGCTACGACTTATTGTAGATCTTACTTCAGCTAATTGCAGCCATCAAGTGCAACAGTGAGTTGAATGTTCAGTACATTTATAAATATACCTATTACCTACTATAAATACACCGGCCGACTTTGGCGGGTAACTGATGGATACCAGCACACACCGCAATGCAATCGTGATCCTATGCCAAAACTTCTTTGCACCTGCAATAATGTGCAATTGTGTACGTTACCTGAACTGCAAACTATGCAGATTACTGATTATCCGAATAAACATTTTCTGATACCGTTTCATTTATGAAGAAATTATGTAATTTCAGAGAATTATCAACAATGTTCGCACGACTATGTCGTCTTATTGATGAAGCGACGACCGAAATGGATTCTGAGCTGACTGAAGTCCGCGAAGCCATCAAGATGTTGGACGGAGCTTCAACGTCTGCTAAGAAGCTCCGAAACAAAGCCAATTACCTTTGCCACGAGCTGGAGCTGTTCGATGATGCCTTCCTTAAGCCTAATTAGGATTACTGGGTGAGTTGGCTTACGAGACAATACATTAGAGATGTATCGCAGTCATGTGCACTTAATTTAGTTACTTTTTCTTAACTATTAAATTACTATTCTCAATTACTCAAATTAAATATAACTCCTAATCATATTTCTGTTTTCAATGATCATGGTACATTTTGGCCCTGAAATGCCCATTACCAATTACTTAAGTAATTTTGAAATAAAATTTCTCTGTGAATCAAAACCAGTACATCAAATTAATTGCGAAAGAACAATCATCTGCTTGTTAAAAGAATCTCATTCAATTCTAAAATAAGTTTCCTTTTCAGTAAGAGATTGGTGAAGGAAGTGATACTCAGATTACATTTGACTGTAATCAGGAATTGGTGTTTTAAACTATTTTTTGACGCGGTCACATAAAAAATCTGAAATTGATAACATGCTAAATGTAAGTTGAATTAGACAGAAATTATTGTTTGTAAAAAAATTTAAGAAAAAACGCGAGTTAAGAATTGGTATTTCAAGCAATTTAATTCGTAGAGAGGCGCTTTTATTTTTGAAGTTAGAAATATAATTTCTATTATGACCTATTGCTAAGTATAGTCTCAAGAGGCAGTTAAGTCTATGGTTTTATTTCAATTTGACTCGTAATGTTTGTTAATAATACAACTTCAAAAACTTAAGCGCTTTCAGTATTAATAAAAATGTTAAATTAAAATGTAACGGGTAAATTTGCGATGATGTTAAAAAAAACTAGTATAGGCCAGAAGGAAAATCGTAAATATTGTACTATTCATTAAAATATAGCACAAGACTTGGTGATACATTTCATTTTTTTTAAGTTACCGCAATTTGTTTTATAGGCAACTAATAATGAAATATATAATTTTAAGTAAGCCTTAATATGGTTGGCTAATTTGATGAAATGTTCACCAAATCATGTCTCTCTGTTTAGTTCATAATCATGTAAATTGTTGTTGTTTGTTTATTTATGCTGCTTTGTAGTGAATCAAATGTTGATATGTTTGTCGTTGGATTTGTATGACTATGTTATTTTTTCTCTATTGAAGCTAGAAACACATGGAAATAAAAATATATTAAAAAATTTTAAATTTAGCTACAGAGGCTGACCTAATTGGTTATGATAATAATCTATATATAAATAAATATAGAATAAAATAGCCAAAAAAATTTTTATGTGAACTTTCAATTTCAAATTTCATTTATATATAAAGAATGTTGAGCCATACATACATAATAGATATACCTTCCTTAATGGGTTTATAAATACCCTCTATTTATTCCAGTAAATAGTATGAATTTCCGTGCGTTTCTAGGTTTTGGTGCTAGGTGCAAGTGGGGTCGCAGTCTTATGACAAAATTAAAAACGGCATCTTTAAAAAAAAAATTTTTTATAAGAGCAATTTATATTTAATTATAAAAACTAAGTAAACAATAAAATAATTAGTTTTTGGAAAACTCGAATTTTAAGTCTTTGTTCAGATTGCTCTAATGGTCGTTTTTAACTGTAGGAGAAATAAAATAGTTAAATTATATAAAATCTTCGCTTCAAGTATTTTATGCCCTATAAAGCTTATGTCCAGTATTCATTTAATATCACAGAGTACATTACACCTTTTATATTTTATATTTTCTTCCATAACGGAATGTTAATATCATATATTGCAAATGGATGAGAATGTAACCTAAATTATCATTTCGTGGCTAAACAGCATTGTTTAGAAAGAAATGGTCCTACTCACCCTATGACCTCACTTGTTTTATAATATTTTGTAATGTACTTTTAATTATACCTTTGTTACAGTTTTTGAATTGTATCAAAGTAGTTGCAGATTCAAAGTAATTTATTAATAACAAATGACAACACAACTACTTTGTCGTAAAATAGTTTCTGTTTAGAAATAAATTTAGTTACCAATTTGCAGATTTTTAATTTAATTAGATATCCCCTAAAGTAGTGTATTTTTATGTAGTTTTTTTTAAACGTATCTAATAACTAATATTAGTTATCATAAAATTAGTTATTTCTTGAGTATATCGATGAAGGAATTACAAATTGTGGTTATAAATCACGATAAAAGGAAGCTATTACATATATATTAATGTCAGCTGGAAACAATGCATAAAAATGATGTTAGGTACAGAGCTGAACTCATGTCATGTTCATTTTGTTATTTCATAAAATTCGTTTTTACTTTATTAGTCACTAAATATTTTATTACCAATATCCTTGTTCTAAAAAACACAACAGAATATCTGTTGTAAAGTGTTATAGCGACGGAATCTGTAAAATAAAGTTATATTATTTCCTTTGCTTATGTGTACGTCATATTGGCAATAAAATTAGCTGTATTATTAGAAGCTATTAGTTGAATTTTCTTATGTAAATAAAAGATTGTTTCCTATTTATAAAACTTTTATTTTAAATAACTCATTGTTATCTCGCTTTTATAAATACAGTCAAAAACTCATATAGCAACTTTAAAGGGACCGTAGGACGACGTTATAATATCATCATAGGTATCTTTCTAGTATAGCTTATGTATGTGTACTTGCAGTCAACGGTCAGAAAAATAATCTTAAGAAATAATTAGAATACAAACAGTACTCCACTGCATATATTACTGATTATAAGACAACATTAGTTCTTATAGTAATCAGTCATTTCCCAGTCTCAAATAATTTTTGCATTTTATGTTTCATACACCTCAAGGTATGAGTATCATCAGCATTAAACTGGACGTCAAAAGCAATAAATTTATATTTTGATATTGTTTTGTTTTGCTGGGTCAAGAAGTCGTTGGTTGTTATAATCGATGTATATCGATATAAATGTATAATAATATGTCGCTGTATCTGATGTTGTTTACAAAATAATTTACTTTAGATTCTGATATCTTCCAATTTGGCTGTACTAACCGATCGGTCGTTATAATCGGCTTCGACGGTATATACTCAGTAAAAATATAGTTTAAAAGTTAATTCTTTTAAGATAGTTTATTGACGGTCACAAAACATTGTTTTGGTAGATTCATTCCTGCATATATTATAACATAGTTGTTTTATACAACATAAAGCAATTATCAATACGAAAGAATGTCTTCTAACGATATCTTTTTATTTGCAATCAGTTGATTGTTTAATTTAGGTAGGGGCTGAAAAAATTACAAATAATCAATTTTCTAAATCAACCTTAAAAAAACTAAAAAGGCTATTAATTCTCGTTATTTTAAAACCATATGATTAGCATCCATTGATTATGAATAGCGATTTGATGATATTACAATTACTTTACAAAGGTTTACACACCTATTTAACTCATACTTACAAGATTTGCATCGCATTTGAAAGCTTCCTTATTAAACTTAACGCCACCATCAACATTCAACCCATAATGCTTACAGGTTTCTGTTATATCAAAGTCATTTTTGAACAATAACCATTTTTGTAACAATGATTTTGGTACAGTCAGGTGTTTACTATTATAAGCTGAACTCATTACCCGAAGACTTCTTCTGTAATAAAATTAATTGTTATACATATTATAAAAATTTCTGTATGAAATCTTTAGGGCAGTTGATTGCTGAAGTAGAGCAATTTGTATAACTTTGGTATTGTAATTATATATACTTATTAAATACTTTCATTATAACCAATCACTTCATTACAACTCCAACATTATGCTAGAATATTTTATTTAATTCTTATATTTCTAATACCCTACATATTAATCTTAAAATAAACAAAAACAAGTTTAAACGTTGTGTATAAGACAATAAAATCAATGTACTGCAAACGAGAGCTGTATGTCACAAGTATACTTATAAGGTTAACAATAGTATAATGCGCGCAAAAATTGTTTTGAAGTCCATGGCATTCACATGGGTATACAACAGTGACTAGACTACTGTTCAAAATCCTAATACACTACATACTAACATTTTATAAAAGGTCCAACTAAATGGACTTTTAAGTTTTAAAGGTGTATCCAAAGTATAAAATTAAAGATCACTAATTGAGTCAGTGAAAAAGATAATAGTATTAGAAATACTATACAAATATATACACTATATTTTGTATATTTTTAATTAGTTGAAGAAAATAATAATAAAGCATATATTTGTTAACCTTTAGTTTCACAAGATTTTTTCTGCATCAAAATAACTCAGCAATATGGAATGCTAAGAGATATTGTCTATTCTCCTATATAATTTGAGATAATCAGCATAAAAAAGTCACATTGCAATATCTTTCTTGAAAATTGAGAATATGCCTTTCTATGGGCAATTTATTTCTAAGCTGATTTTAGAAGCATGATATATTTTAAATTCAATGATTACATTCATGTTATACAAGATCTTACCTTTGTAATGTGGGTAGATATATTAAAAAGGCACAAGTAGTAAGTGGACATAAGGCCTGTGATAATCTGCAGACTCTAATATAATTCCCTTTTAAATTTGCTTTAGCTATGTCATAGACTAAATTTAATCGCGGATTACTGCAAAGACATATACAGTACTAAAGAATTTTTTTTTTTACTATTAATATAAACCATTAATTATATTATTATAAAATAATAACTTAAATTCACCTTTTAACATGATTAGGCAATTCAAGGTACCGCAACAATGGCTGACTATTTTCTATATTAAACAGAATATATAAGCTTTCAATAAGTACTCTATCATAAGAACTTTTATTTTCTAGGTTCAATGATTCTAAACTTAACACTACATTATCTGTGTTCAATAACTTGTTTAGCCAGTCCACCTCATCAGCACAGCTTAGGAACCACTTGATACATTCCAGTAAATATCTGTTGTTAAGCACTGGGTCGAATTCATTTATAGTCCTGTCACAAAATCTGTAAGGTAAATATCTTTTAAAATCATAAAGTATTGTACAATAAGAATAAAAATGTTTTTGGTTCTAGTATGGCACAAAAAAGGGATCAGCGTTAGCACTGTTAATACTTTGGTATATAAAATATTAGATACTAGAAATTAAATTTATAAAAAAAATACTTTATAAATGTAGCAAAAGAGATGGATAACATTGATCAAAATTTTAATAACTGTACCTGTGAGCAAAGTATGCATGGAACCTTATAATAGGATCCAGTAATTCCAAACATTGCTCTGGAGGCAACCTTTGTATTGTCATGTCTTGTCTCACTGCTCTTAGTCTATCATTTAAGAAGTCAAACACAACTATTTCTGGTACATGTGTTCTTTTCATTACTCTGAAAAATAAAATACATGTTTTCATAAAGATATATTTTAAGATTTTGGTAAAATTTGTGAATTGAATGACCAGACTATAAGACTTAACTTAAACTTTAATAATATTTACCATATGACCACTTACTCAACCAACAAATATTGTATTGTATCTTTGAGTACAATATAAGGCCGTAAATGACAAGGAACAACCATATTGGAATCTGCAACTGATCTGCTATAGCTCTTAATCAATTTCATGTCACCATCAACTACTTCAAGTATGTGTACTAAGTTTTCCCGTTTGCGTCTGTAAATGTAGTTAATGCTAAGAGATAGTGAATAAAAAATTTATACATTTATTTTACCATAAGTTATAATTTAGACTGCTTCACATGATCAATGTGTTTAAAACTCATGATTCTAGGCTAGATAACCGATACTAAGAAGAATTTTGTATACAAAGCTATTACTTTCCGGTTCTAAAACTTTTTGAAATAGTAATGTTTCTATATAATAGATATAGCGTACGCTACGCCTTGGTAATAATTCGATCGCTCCAGGCATTTTCAGAAAATATGGTATAATGAAATTAATTGGCCTATAAAATTCCGTTGAGTTTGTTTCACCGGTTCTTCTTAGGTCTGGTTAAGCTTGAAAGCGATAGTAGAGACAATTACGTTCAAAGGCGATTGTAAAATTTTAATTAATAATTAATTTTTTATAGTATTATAATATAGTAAAAACGTACAAACACATTTCTTCTTGTGGACAGTAAGTATAGCACGTTCCGACAATATTTTCTTCTTTATTTGATCCTTGATTCAAGTTATTAAAATAAGTCATTTTTGAACAGTCAATTTATAAAAATATTCAAATATTATTATCATAAATAATCAGTTCTACGGACTCCTCACTAGAATACCATTGTCATTTCATATTCTTTAAAAAAGGTATTTTGGCTCCGAATACTAGTATTTGGAGCCAATTTAGCAAATATCAAGATCATACAAAAACTGTGGAATGCGCTGAATTTGAAAGAATTGCATAAAATACGCGGCTTAAATAAAGAGTTTGTGGTCTAGGCATGTTTTGACTCTACGAATAGTTGATATTGTGGCGTGCATTCACACCACTCGCTGTCCGCTCCGCATATTGAATTGGACCGCACCAGTAGAC
>JAAAKR030103044.1:1467-13813 GCA_010014985.3 Delias pasithoe
CGGCGGTTAATGCAAGCGGAGTGACGATTATAAGTAAATTAAAATGCCGATATAAATCTGCGCGTGCGCTTGCATCTGGCGCCGATCAAGGAAATGCGTTATAGATGCTATTGTTGATGATTGTTTATGCAATTACGAATAATTGCTGCATGTACACAAGATATATGACGGTAATTATATAATAGCAATAAGACTTCTGTCAAAAAAATTAATAAAAATGAAGAATGATTCGCTATAATACTTTTTATGCGTATCCTAACATATTATCATTGAAACAATTAATCATACAATTCAACCCATTCATTGTCTTGGGAAAGTCCATCTGACATGGTTGATAAGAAAAATACATATTACTTTAGGTACGATACATTAGTATATATATTTTTTCTATGGCGGACAACGGAGCAGGTGGGTCTCCTATATGGTAAGAGAACATCGCTGCCCATGGACAACCTCGCCAAAGTGCGCGCATTGGTTGTGTTGCCGGCCTTTCACGCCGCTTATGCGGCATTTTTTTATAGAGCCTCTGATATCCTCACTTACTCAGCGAAATACAGTAGAAGTATAGTTTCAAGTACACCTACCGTTTAACGCTGATTATTCGGGAAGCCCGTGGTATCATTTCGGACGAGCCGGCCCAATTAAAACAATACTAATTAATAAATTATGTGTAACTTATGTGGTCTAAATATAATAGATATTTATTGTTCGACGACGTTAGTCGTCCTTACAAGATTTAAAGAGGACTAAAGTAAAACTTGGCTAATTCATATCTGGATTTGTCTTAGTGTTTACTTCTTCACAAACACAGTCAACCCAGTTAACATTTTAAATTGATTTTATAAAATTCAAACATTAGAATTGTTTGAGAAGAGATATTATTGTGAACTGATAAAGCAAATCTTTATCACATGATACCTTAAATAATATACTTTTCAAATAATTATTTGATAATTAAATCGCAGCTTTATCAGGTGATTAAGCAACTACAAAGAAAAAATACTTATCATTAATTTATTCTGTCTATAAACTTTCTAATCTATCTTCTAATATTTACTTTTCTAGTCATAGTATTTAATAAAAACCTTTACTTTTCAGAGTATGGAAAGTCTATATTGTAAAACATTCAAATTATCGACTCTATTAAAAAAATATTAGTTATAATCCTTCTTGTCTTCATCTTCCTGTCTTTTTTAAATATTATATTGTCGCTATAATATTTAAAAATGCACCTTTTTGATAAAACAATTATTGACAAATTGGACCGAAAATATGTGTGTAATAACTCGTAAAGTAGTACCACAATTATTGTAATTGCCTTATGATTAATTGTCAATTGATTTAATAACTGATTTCCATTATTAAAACGAAAGTTGAAGAATAATAACAATCGATGTTTTTCTACATTTTATTGCATGCAAAATTAAAGTAATTATGATTGATGAATATAGTTAAGATTTACTCAATATACCTACTGATTCTAATACCTTAACTAATTTATTTTCACTATAAGGATTTGTACAATATTAAAACATATTGTACTACAATATTAAAACACCAATAATTTCCAAAATGTAATAACTTTATAAATGCTTGAATGTAATAAAATCATGTCAAAGTTTATTATGTTTGAACATAGCATCAAGCGCAATAGGTCGTCTGAACATAAATGTCATATTTTAACAACACAAAAGGTTATATACATATACAAATTTATAGTTTCTTGGGGAAGGAGTTTAGAAAGGACGCAAAGGTTAGTGTGCCACTTCCTATGAGAATCATATTAAATTGATAATGTCGACCCTCATTAAAGCAAGCTATATATGTCTCGCATTATAAAAAGTTATACTATATAGATGTGCAAAATTTTATAACTATATCAAGCACATAACTCATTGTCTTGATAGTTAGAATATCGTTGGCAATAAATTGCTGCCTACGCGTCGAAATGAGACATCAAAGAACAATAGAGAAAGTTAGAAAAACATTGAAAAGTGACCTAAAACATTTCATTTGTATACTAAGTATTTTAATGTGACTTAAATAGATACTTTAAGCACAAATATTTTGAATAAAACAAGGTCTATGTTACTTGTAACAATAACTCCAGTTGATCTTAGTTTTAATTTCATACTATAAACTATTGAAGTTACAAATGTACTATTAAAAAACTATACTGTTTAATGTCTATAAAATAAAATATTTAAGGTTTTCCCATTTCCATGGATAGAACAAATAAATGTTCCAAATGTACATAAGTAACATAAAGATGATTGTTAATATTAAAACAAGTGTTCCTAAGAGTCAAGGTAGGATAAGGTTTTAAGGAACAATTTTCTTAATTTTAATGAATTACCTTAGAGCAAAGTTGTGTAAGTGATGTTTACACAACTTTGCTCTAAGGTATTTTAAAGACCTGGAATATGATGAATTTGATTGCGAAAGAAACCATTTATACACAAAAAAATAATTTATTTAATGCTATTTCCATGTGCATTAGCTTTTTTTGAATTAAATAAGGATTTTGAAATTTAAAAAAATACATCACAATCTTCTTTTACAGTTTTATGGTGATTTTTTGTATTAAAACTTAGGTCTACATTCTACTGATTAAATATCATACTATGAAAGTTCATCCTTGCATCATAGTGTTCAATATGAATTTCTTCTATCCATAATGTTTTACTATAATTTTAATAATGATATTTATCAGTGGAATTTGAAAAAAAAATTAAAGGAATTATTCTTTTAATTATTCATTATGTTGATTAATGAAAATTAAGGAGGCCTAATTTTAGGCAATCTCCACATACAATGGAGTAACCTTAGGTAATGTAGCCATTTAAATAGTAATTGTAGATGTGTCCTCATATAACTAAACTGTTTAATTTAAATAATTCCACAAGATAAAATCTTAGCGTTATTAATAACTTATTTCTGTTACAAATTATAATGTTTATGTTATAAAAAACTTACCTTTAACTTAAGCTTCAAAATTAGGTTTCCTCATCCATAAACTATTTAACAATTATTAAGATTTACTTTAATTATAACAATAATAATTATAAAAAAATTCAGGAAATTATATTTTGATAACGATCAACCATGACCAAAAATTTTTAATTGTATAAAAAACTCGAACAACCGAAACACGCGCTTATTTAATACCGATATAAACTAAGTACTATTAAAAAAAAACAATTTATATGACATACCAGAATTAGTGTGGCTAGCCTGAAATTACGAATGCCCAGCGACTGCTAGTTGTTAGAAAGTTAAGAGATCCTATCGACCTAAAAACATATAAATAAAAAAACATGTGTAATAATAATATTTGCAAGTTTTAATTATTACTGCTCGGCATTTATTAAATTCTATGATCATTTTCTTATAATGTAATGATAGGCAATTAAGTTTGATATCGTAAAAACCGGGAAAAAGCTAATGGCAGCATTGATATCTTGAAGATAACTGTCAACTGTGTGGACTGTGGACTTAAAAATTCAATATAGTAGTATTGTTCTGTGCCCTATATTTTTTTTAAAGAATGTACATAATATAATAAATATGAAAAATAAAAATAAATATTTTGAGTTACTGATACATTATTATTGTTCAATAATGAGCACTTAGTGGCAAGTTGAAGTTGGAGTGCCTCTGCTTCGAGTGGTGAATATCGTAGTAAGATACGTGAGTCTCTTTGTAAATAAACTGGAGTGATAGAATGGTGTTATATTCACAATATATATTTAAGTTTTATTTAAATGAGTTTTATGTATTATGTAATCATCAGTATTAAATTTGTTTAAAAATGGAGCCAGATTCAACTACATTTGATGCAGACAATTCATTACCATCTAAAAATGAGACATTTCCCTTTAGTACAGGCCCATGGTGAGTATTTTTATGTTAAAGTTCTTTGTTGATATAAAATCTAAAAGTTTTATTAACTTCATTACAGTTATTTACTATTTAAGTAAGACAGTACAGTCAAATGTTTCAGCAATCTATCTTTGTATCTGGATTTGGTAAAGGACTCTGGACAAGGTCTAGTTGAAATGCAAGTTATTGAAAGGCTTCAGGCCTTTGGTTTGCTTCCAATGTTGATGGAATGTCCTCAAAGTGAGCCTACTTGTGAAGTTGTGTGTAAGATGGCTAGAGTTGTTGATAGGTAAATTAGTTTTAGTTACATTTGTACATACTACATGTTATATAATTTTTTAATTCTGTTAGGTTCTAAAAAAAATTAATTTCTTGTTCTAACTCTGTTTGGAAGTTAAGTGAATTAGATTACTACTTCATCAGTATTATTTCATTCTAATTATAAATACTATATTATGTTTTACAGAGTACAATGGGTGTGCAAGTCATGCAAAAAGAGACAATCTATTAGATCTGGATCATTCTTTCTCAAACTACAATGCTCTATAGTTCAAGTTCTGCAGATGATATTAGCATGGTGTGAGGATGCAGATATTAATGTTGCTGCTGAATACTTTGGTACTTTATGTTTACTTAATTCTGTTAATTTCTACTAAGTCTATATATGTTTTTAACTATACCCAGTTGGCATGGCTTGGTAAAACGGATGCCTATTTTGCGAGTATGATACCCAGTTACTAATTACAAAGTTTTTATATATAATATAGTGTATATTATATAATATTTACCTGCCTAAAAAAATCGAATAGGATTTTAATATGGTTTTCAATATATTAAAACTTTTTTGGCTTAATCCTTCAAAGAAATATGAATCTTTAATTCGAATTAGGTGTTTTCCATATCAAATTATCTTCAGTATTAAATCAGGAAGAACATTTTTTACCTCAATATCTCAGAAATGATAATGTTTTAAAAAGATAAGTAACCCTTGATGACAAAGAAGTTAATACTTTTTATAATTAATAAAGGTAATGTTTTTTTAAATTTGATTCATTTTATATTTGCATAGTATGAAATTATTACAAAATGAATTTGTTTTATGCCAAATGCAATTTTAAATTTAGGAAAAAGTAGATGAAATGGCGGCCGCTGAAATAACTGTGAAATAATAGAGAAATACTTTTCAATAGAGATAAATGGCTGAGTATTGACATTCATGAAACCTTGGCTTATTATTAAGTATTTAGTTTTTTTCTAATAATTTAATAATCTGTAAACTTTGTGTAATATGTTCCATGCAACCTTACACAGAAAAGTTATGGTAAGTTTAAATTTCAGCCCCTAATTAATGTTGTCGGTAGCAATCGTCAATTGTTCGGGTCAATGAGTTTTTCACTGAGAGTGGTTTATTTAACTTCAATTATAGCAATAAAATTTAAATAAAAACAAAAAATATATTTAGTGGTTTTAATCTATTACATATTTTTTAGCTGTTGTTGCTTGTCATCCCATCAACAATAATGATGGAATCTAAAGCCCAATATAATGTCAATAACAACATATATACTAATTTCATATTTACATATTATTTTATAGATGTGAAGCCACGTGTTGCAATAACAATTTACGAAAAACTGGATGAAATGGCGGCAGCTGAAATAACTGTCAGTAAATTAGGAGGCGAAGAAAGCGTTGTACTAACCGAAATGTATCCAGAATGCCTTAATAGACTTTCGCCAGACACTACAGACCAGCCGCACGTCCATCCCATACTTATGCTTGCTGATACCAAGGTGCTTTAAACTGTTTAATGTTTTGTTATGTGATAACCGAACCTTCATAATTTCATAAGTAATTTTTTTTATATGTAAATGCGAAATAACCATAGTCCCCAATGCTGATGATTATTCGTTTAGTCTTTTCGAAACGAACTTTTTCGCTTTTTCTAATATTCATCGGAATCTATTATCAATGTCGTGTCGTGCTAACTAAAATTTATATTATGTATTGATATTTTCAGCATGTTCCAACTCAGTACAGACTACACGTCATGAAGGAGCATTTAAAAAGAAAGCCTAACGATTCTAATGTAGAGGTAGGATTAGCAAATAATTACATAATTTTTCTTTTACTAGAATATATAAATAATGCATTTTATTCTCTTTTCAAAGGCAATTATAGCCATCTACATTTTACTAACCACATTAAGATTGGATTACCTAATCTTAATGTGGTTGTGTAGTTAACCGCAAGAAATTTCTCAATTTCAGTACATAAACTCGGAAGTACAGCAGATGATAGAAAAAATATTAGAGCCAGGCTCGTTTTTAGTGAGTGGTTCCACTTTGCCTCCGTTGGAGAGCGCTCACACACTATCACAACTCACGCAGAACTGTGACGTTGAAATGCAGCGATTCTGTGAGTAATTTTAATCACCAATTTTAAACTACATTCATTCTTATAACGACTTATATATATAAAATTTTCCCAAAAAGTTAAAATTAACTTCCTGTTACTTTTATTACAAAGGCGCATTTGCACAAATAGAGGCTGACTTACAAAATGTTATTAAATACAATTTCAGTAACAAATCGCATATGGAGTCAAGCATTATCTCTATGCAACGCATCACGAGACCTATGTAAAGGACTGCCTTCGTTTCTCTGCGCAGCACAAGTGCAGCGATATCTCGACGTTTCACTTTACCGCTTACGATACAACGATGGATTTTTTGAGCATATGCTTAATATTATCGCTGAAAGATTTACGGAGAAGTTCGATGTTTCGATGGAAGAATAGCCCTTTTTTTAATATATTTTATACATAGTTTCTCCTTCTAAACGTATAACTTCACCCTACATAAGTGACTAAAAGCTTTTCGAAAATAACATACTAAAAATTGCAAATTGCCATGATGAATTCCTACCATAATATTCGAGCAAAAATGTTTGTAAACAATTTCATATTTTTCTCAAGAGAGAAGAGAGTGAGTCTCAACTATAAACCCCTAAGAAATTAAACACTTCAATATGTAATTTGTATAAATGACAGAATAAATATTCTTTTTACTACATTATGACTTAATAGTGATCTATGACGTTTTAACGCTGCGTCTATAAATGCTGCTAGTCTTCCATATTGCAAAAACATGTGTCTTGGTTAAGTAATTTTAGATATTACAATAGATGATTTTTTCTATTTTTAATTTAGCAGTGGTATTTATAGTAACTGATTTAGGTATATGAAAGAAAGCATATAATATTGTGTTTCTTAATTATTTCGAAAATGACTGGATTTTAAATCGATGCATATATAGTTTCTATTGAATTATCATGCCGCGGTTTCTTATGATTAAGTAAGTCTAATGATATTCCTAAAAGTATAATGTTTTAGTCGTAATATTGCAAAAAGTATTTAGTTTATCCTGTTTGACACCATAAGCACCGGCTATATTGAGATTTCTTATCTTAGATAACTGTCATATGTATTATATTCAATAATTGTCTTCCATTCACGTGCCTTAAAAAGTCGATATTATATTATGATATTATTTTTTGTTTCTTGCTTTATTTCGTTAATTTTTGTATATATACGTAAATAGTTATATTTGAATTTGTTTTGTTTATATTAAAGCATAGATTGTGCTGTAAAAATGGACCGTAATGTTAAAAACAATGTTATTGAGTTTCCAAGTTTACGATTTAAGAATGTCTAATATTTGACCGATTCTAGAAACTAATAATTGACCACAAACTCTTTAGAATTTATTGTTTTTATTTTTATATGAATGCAAGTAAGCATTAGTCGAAGTATTTCATTGATCATATGTTTAATACATTAAAATATTAAGTTTTTAATATAGATTAAAAAAATATATTCTCATTGTATTTTTTTTATATCACAACATTTACTTTTATTAATTAATAATAATATGAAATACATTCTATTCTATCTACTATTTGTTTAGAGTTCATTTAGTTTGTTGACATATGAAACTTCATTAACTAAATACTTTAGTAGGTGGGTAACTTTCCAAGAGAGTTATAACAAACAGCTTTAGAAAGTCGAGTAGAGCATATATTATGCAAATTTGCACAAATCGATCACTTGCCTCAAGCAAGTTCAAGGATCTTTTTCTTAACTTTTTGGCATGATTTGCAGGCACCTGGCCTGCGGCGGTAGGCTGTGTTAGGCCAGGACTATGTCTTTAAAATAGTTTTTGGTAGTTAAAGTTTTAGAGGGATTATTAATATCTCAATGTTCGCTGTTTAAAGATTTATATTACTCAAGAATTCGTCGCCAGCTTTAATACTTTCTCATAAAAACCAAATCTACATATATTGTTAGAGGTGCGACAGAAACCAAGAGCACTTCATTTTCTTAATAAAATGGTAGATAACCACTTTACCTCACACGCGAAATAGGCCCTTAAACGTCGAGTGGCGGCGAATAGCCCGATACACCAACAGCAATACAAGTTTTCTTAAGATTCGCCTAAATAGTCATGATCTTTAAAATGTCAAGCACCGCTTTCTTACCGTTTATCGGAAAGTACAGTTACTAAGTGCAAGCGCAGCACAACAGGTTCACCTCAATCTGTGCCAACCGGCTGTATTAATTGAAAAAAGGCCTTCATTAATAGCTGTATATTGTAAAACTTATAGAGTTTAATCCTATATTTATTTTTAATATCCAATATAGATAGATTAATTAAATCTTTATTTCTTTACCGAATTAGCATGTATATAGTCGTAGATATCATTAATAGGCTGTAAATTCACGAAATATAACAACCGATAGGTACCTTTACCTTTTTTTTTCTTTACCTAATAGACATAAATTGTTTCTTTCATTTGACTGTCGTTAGAGCAGGACAGACGAAGTAACGCTTAAAGGTTGAAATATTAGCACCATAGTCAATTCTAGTTCAGGAACGGGTGTTCAATAGCTCCGGTGCCGGTGTCTTTACCGCTATCTCGGCAAATAAATAAAAGATGCAGTGAAGAGCGACGTCAAAGTGGGTCCCGCTCGGCTCAGTGCTAGCGCAGACACTTGCCGAGATGGTCAACTACAAGAGGGTCGTGTGCGACATCGCCGTGCTCGTGGCGCTGTTCACTTTGGCGGGTGCGGCACCTGCTCCGGAATGCGAAAAATCGGACAAGCACTATGACCAACGTCAAAATGGTACAGAGAACTATCGGCTCAATATTGATGGAGTTGTCATCGCAGTTGCTCCTGCTGAATCCCTGCTAGCTGCGGCCTCCGACATCGACCTCAGCGACCTCCTTGACATCGAAGACTTTAACGAACTACAGAAACCTAAGCCTCCGAACAAGCCGCTGAGTCCGAAGCCCGATGATGGTGAAAAGCCGCAAGAAACAAAGCCTGAAGACAAACCAGACGCACCACCCAATCTCAGTGATGTCACTCTTAATGAAATAAAGCTGCAAAAGAAGGATGCTTCTCAGCGAAACAGAGAAAAAACTCAAAGGTATCTGTCTACCCTTAAAGCGCATTAAAATACGCCAAGTTGTCTATTTTTATGGTAAATTCTCGCTTTGGCTGTGTTGCTGCTTTCTTAGGCCGCTTATTCGGTATAACTTCCTCTCATAATCTCAGCGAAACAGTGCAAATATTTAAGCCCTTCTAATTTTACAGCTTTAGACACACAAATTTTTATGATTATACCTAATACATTTTTTTTCGGTTCATATATTATTTATTTAAATTAATCATTCTAACTAGAATGTTTAAATTAATAAGTAACCTCTTTTGTTTCAGACTGAAATATCGTTTGGCGAATATGCTGTTGCCTCTACTACGTAAGAATCGTCATCACTAATTTAGTTAGTATTATAGTTATAGTTTAGACTTTAGATAATACAATTATGTTATAGCCTGTAAGCCATGAATGTCGAGTGATATACCTACTTAAAATGCATTTATTAGTTTTAAGCAATTAATCTTTAAGCGTGTATATGAACTGTTTTGTTGAAATAAAAAAATGAATTCTTATTGAAAAATCCCTATATTTTTGTTTTATTAATTAAAACAAACTTAAACATTATTTAATTTTTTTTTAACTTCTGTTATTTAATTGCAATTAAACTATAGACCGTACGTTAAGCGACATATGTACGTAATTAAAATAAAGGTCTTTTACCCGACTTTCATTAGTAGCATTTCATCCTTCTACTCACTTCTATCTTTCACCTTTGGCATAGAGTTGTAATCTGAAGTCTTTTTAATCTTTTTTGTGATTGATTTATGCTCTTTCTGATCAATTTTTCTAATAATATTAACTATTATAATTAAAAGCACAGCTATATTACTATTCTTTTTATTATAATTGACAAAGAATAAAGTTTTTTTTTAATCACGTTGGTTATTTCATCAAGAATAGGTAACGGTAGTAGCTTTTTGCTGAAAGCTGTTCCACAAAAAGTTAATTGCAAATAAGCCGGAGGTTTTTATCCGTAGAAACGTCAATTTTTCTGTTTAAACGTGGTGGGACTAAATCCGTCTATTCGATTGTTTTATATGTAGGTATTATTGTTACACGCTATTTAAATAATGAAATTTAACGGTAAAATAGATTAGATATATGATACACTAAAATAACCTAGATGTTAAAAACGAGCTTAAAACAACAATAGTTCTTTATTTGATATTAAAAACTGCACAAATTTCCTATTTGGAAAGAGCCAGCACTATGATACAACACCATATTCAATTACATTATTAATTTTAAATCTGCAATTTTTGTGTCAAAGTATTAACTCCTCCGAAACGCTTTGACCAATTCTCTTCTGTGTAGGTCTCAAAATATGATGTAAACATATTTTTTATACCTAAGTGATAAGAGCTGCTCAAAAGTTTTGCATTTGATTTGGCACTACAATCTTAAAATTTCATCATTCTACCACAAATCGCTGTTTTTATTACGCATAGTGTCATTATAAGGCAAATAAATCTTTGTGGGGTGAGTTTGCATAATTATAAAATATCTCTTGTAACATAAAGCTTCATTGAATGAGCCAAAATCAGATAAATATTTATTTGATTATGTATGTATGGGACATGAGCAGCGAATGCGAATAAAGTGGAGTTAATTACAGAAATGCATTTTTTCAGTTTAGATGTTATAATGACAGATGAGTTGAATAATTTTATTCACTACTTTATTAATATATATGTTAAACGAATAAGTAATTAAGTTTAATATCCCAATATTGATAAATTTTCTGCTTTTGTTTCTAATTTATTCATCTACCTTAATATGTGGTCAAGATTATTATTTATTTCTTCCTGTTAAACAAGAAAACGTAATTGCGCCTTAACCAGCCTCCAAGTATAGTATAACGGTAATGGTAACTGCATTTGAGATTATAGGATAGAGCGTTTTTTGTATAAACATTGATTATCTGTACAATGAAATTAAAAACGATTAACTAAGTTATTTATTTGATGACAAACAATCGGTGAATAGTTAAAAATAGAATCGCTCGTTCATTGTTACTCGATTATCGCACACAATGGCCTTAGACAGTGGCAAAGGTCATCAACGATCTTGATATGGCTTCGTCACATACTTTTTGATCGAGTTCCTTCACACATGTTCTGCGAAGTAGAACATAGTACAATCAATGTGTTTATAGCGGATCTCTCTCTGATACTTAAGTGATAGTCATAAGCTAAATACATAGTGAAGAGCGCGTTCGCACATCGGAAACCGTTACTGCTCTCATTCGCGACTGGTTCACTAGTGGACGGTAAAAGCATCGCGGGAGATGTTCGTGCGCAGTCCATCCGAAGGAAGTGTCACGATTGCACGCATCATGCTCTTAATCCTTGCATTCGTTTCGCTGGCGGTCGCCGCACCCGCCACCTACGATCAACGTCAAGATGGCCAATTCAACGTTCAAGCGGACGTCCAAAATGTTGTATTACTCGTTGCGATCCCACAAAAGATACCAAACAACCTTTTAGACTTGAGTTGGTTGAAGAGCGCGAAGCAAAACAACGACGATATTCAGGAGAGAGCTGATATTCACGTAATGGAAGCGTTTGTTGAGCCCAGTACTCCTTATCAGGTCGAAATCGGCACAGAAGGAGAGAAGAAAGTGACGGGTGACGGCCGTCACGCGGAAGTGCTTATCGCCGGCAGGAAACCAATCGAAGCCGAGGAACAAGATGTGGATAAGAATGAATATAGGTTGGTTGGAGCGATGGAACAATGTGGACCTGATAGAATGAGAGATCCTGTGACACTAATGTGTATTGATATTCCAGAAGTGAAGTCCACCAGAGCCCCTGAAGCTATCTCATCTTAAGCCTAATCGATTTCTTAAAGTGTTTATAAAATAAGGATTATAATTTTAAGTAAATTTATTTAAAAAGTCTACTCTTTATTTCTTATCTATCTATACCATCGTATCCATGAATAACAATAGTTCAATGTTAT
>JAAAKR030103153.1:33446-49362 GCA_010014985.3 Delias pasithoe
ATAAAATAAATATAACTACAATCTAAAAATTACAGGAATAGGTTTTAAACATCGTTTATCTGATGACGAAGACAGTTTATCTATTAACATATAAATTAATAGTAACGTAGAGACGTTTTATTTGTGTGAATACCCCTTTATTAATTTTACTGTTTTTTGTTATAGGTACTGCAAGTGGTACAACAAAGCTGGGCAATATGCCGATGCCTCGAACAAGGCCCGGTGTAATTAATTCTAAGTTTAAGATTTAACCATGAAAATAACCATTCAAAATGGCTTTCAATGTTGTTTGAAATATTTAAATGACAATTCTTTAATGTATTTTAAATTCTTGAATATATCTCAACTTTTGGGAAGAAACACAATATTTGAATTGCTTATTCCTTTCCATGTCTCTAAGATGTTCTTGATATTTATTTTTATTTAAAATACTATTCCCTGTTTAATTAAATGTTAATTAATTGCGCATTAAATTCGTCAATATTATATATTCTAGATAGACCCTGGATTGACCTTTCCCCGCTTTTATAGTCCTAATTTCATTTTTTTTATTGGATATCGCCTCCTATATGGTAAGATATCACCGGCGTCCATAGGTAACCGCGCCACAATTCGCAGTTTGGATGTGTTGCCGGCTTATTACGCCGCTCAAGCGGCTCCAATATCTTCACTCACCCAGCGAAACACAATATATAAGTTCTGATACACGCTAGCATTCTGTGAGCTCGTGGCATCACTTCGGACGAGCTAGCCCAGTTAGTGTGGCGGAGATACATCACTATTTGTGGTAGGCTTATAAGGCGGCTTAGAAGGCTCCCATAACATTAAATATAATTTAAAATCTCAATAGAGTATGATTAAGATATTTATTATGCCCACAATATTAATCAACATGAATAATAATCTTCATAGCTTCTCCAGTCTTGGCCACCTCAAATGCGTCTTTTGACTTATTTATTGGGTAGTGGTGGGTTATAAAAGATTTAAGATCTATTTTTCCGTTTGCCACTGCAGCTAAAGCAACTGGGTACCTGGAATTTTTTTAAAGCTGAAGTTTCAAATACTATTAAAATTTAATCAGAATAGTGGCGAGAGCCACTTATTTTATTTCAATACTTATATTAAATAAAAACGCGGAGTAGAGATGAAAATGTATATGTTATTGCCAAAAATGAAGGAGGTATTTGCCAGATTAAGTGGAGGTTAATAATTTTCTAAGTTTGAGGTAAGTTTACACAGTTTCCAAAGCACCTGTGCAGAATAAACGTCAACAAACTACACTGGCATTTTCTCCAATGATGCAACTGTCGTAAACAAACTTATGACAGCTCTAGGTTAATGAGGCATGCTATTTTCCTTTCATCTTATAACTATATAATACATATTTCAATCGTATATCGTAGCTGATTACTTTTCAAGATCGCCGATTGATTATTGTGACAAGGAGGGGGAGATATGTAACTTGGATACGTCTCAATCGTTAAATTCAATGGAGCTGGACTGGTTACCACTCACGCACATAAGCATAAGCGATGCAACTGCCACTGATGCGCATGATGTGCAGTTATAAAATATATTAAACACGGCTGGCCACGGAAAATCAAATGTAAAAATGTTAACCATATTTTCAATGTCGAAACGACTTTGAGACAGAAAAGTGTCTTTCGTGGCCACCGTGTTATAATACCAAATAGTTGCCGGGAGCAACTGTTGAACGAATTGCATATTAGTCACCAGGGTATTGTTAAGACAAAAATGCGCGCGCGTTTGTGGTGGCCGGGCATAGAATACGACATTAACCCATGATCAGCATATGCACAATATGTTGCGCGTAGCGAACCATGCCGCCGCGTGCGCTGTCTGCGAATTCACATCGACTACATGTCGATTGCACAAGCGACCTACTTAGTAGTAGACGCTGTCTAGTAAGTGGGTATTTATAAAGACTGTTAAGAAACGTCTAGGGGTACGTTGACGAATTTTCTGTCTCGTACGGTTGCGGACGAGGTAACTGAGGTGACAGTCGCAGGACAGAGCGTGGGTTGGGATTGAGAAAGAGATGGGGATGGTGATCAACACGAATAATCATTGTCATCATCTGTTCCTCCCGTGGTTCCTATTTGGAGACCTAGACGTAAGATCATCAATTATAAGGTTTAATTTGATTGCAATGTCTTATGTATTTTGGTTCCCTAATTAAAAAAACGAGGAATGTTATATTATACTAGCGCACACGTGCATGACGAAATTACTACCCGTCAAGTATAAACTGAGACTGTCGTTTCATTTATATCGCGAAATATCTCACTATATATTATATTTAACATGGTTTTAGTTTATTACTGGTTTCATTTTCAACATGCCTCGCTGTTATATTACTAGGACACCCTTTTGGTAATTGTAAACTTACGAATTTAATAGCCTGTAAGCTCCAATGATATTGACTTCCCGTATCATTGCCTTACTCAGCGGCACGTTAACAACGTCGTCAGCTATTCCCACAATCAGTACAGTGCCACCGCTTCGTGTAACCTAAAAATCACACAAGAAGTAACAGTAATTCAAGTTTACCTATTAATTTTACATAATTCAATGTTTCTTGATAAATATACCGTCATAGCTATTCGTTGGGCAGAGGCGTAACCACAGGCGTCGATAGCAAGATTTGGTTGCGTTCCCAATATTTTTACTATTTCATTAACCACCTGCTGATCGGTATATTCCTTTTTCACCAAGAGTGTGTAGTCTGCTCCTAATCTCTGCGCTGTAGTAAGCCTGGATTGTACCACATCTAAAATAAACAATAGTACAATTAATCTCGTTTTATCTAAAGAATGTAAATCACTTGCTATTAACAATCATTGTGTAGCCTTTTCACCCGTTATCAATATCTTATCAGCGCCCATAGCTTTTGCAGTCATGGCGCACAGGACTCCAATGGGCCCTGCTCCCAATATCACTAAATTTGTTCCTAGTTTGATTCCTGCCCGGTTGCACGCATGAATAGCGATCGCCAGTGGCTGAACTGCTGCGGCCTCCTCCATACTCAGGTTATCCGGAATCCTGATAATAATATATCGTTATATTAATATCTGGTCAGATTTAACACATTTAATCAATATCAGATTATAAAAAACTATTAATTATTTACAATTAAACTGAATCTTAATTATTAATTGAAGATTGTTGCGTAGAATCTGAAATTTTTCCATTTGTAATAGAATAATTTTTTTACTTGTGGCAAAAATCGGCAACATGCTTGTAATATGTACACAAGCTACCCGAAGCACCAGGTGTACCACAATAGTGTGGTTTTTCACAGATATTGTATCTGCCAGCTCGACAAAACTCACAGGATCTGCATGGTTGCGTAGGTTCTATCGCGACTCGATCTCCCGGCTTAAAATTCTTTACATTTTCACCGACCTACAAAAATTCGATCCTATATTATATATTCTCGCAAGTCAAATAGTGGCCGAGATTCCGTACAGCCTCCTATCTCCACTCAGTTTGCGATGTACAAAATAATCTATTAGATATTTCAGTACAATAAACAGTTTTAGTTTTAACAGAATTATCGGCATTCGTCTTAAATATCAGTTGTTTATTAATGTTCATGTGCTATTTTTGTTTCATTTGCACCTAAGTAGGCATTTAATTTTTCAACATTATATTTCTATTTATTTAAACAGGACCACATGTTTTTATGAAATTCGTCGAATAAATAACAAATTCGAATTTAAAATAAATGAATTCCATAACACTTAATTATCATCTATCAAATATCCATACACAAAGATAAGATTGGTCCCAACGTAAATATGCTTCGCAATACAAACTTTGACGATAACTCCTGCACCTTCGTGACCCATGATAATAGGTTCGTCTATCGTCTCTATCCCACATCGGCCGGTCGAATAAATCTTGAGATCGGAACCACATATTCCGACACAGCTCACTTTTATTAAAACCTCTGTAATTCAGACATTTAAGTTACGATTTTTTTTAATGTTCCAGAAACGATAACATTCATTCTAATATGCAGAATATATAAGTTAAACACTCGTACGTTTCTTTAAAATGTTAAATACTAATTAATGATCAAAATAATAAATCTTAAAAATGATAAATAATTTTTTAAAAGTACTTTACTTACCATCAACGTTGATGGTTGGTATCGAGCAGCTTTCCTGTGAATTATTTATTATTTTTTTAAAATATAATCTCTTTTAATTTGTAATTGATATAATTTAAAAAAGTTAATTTTGTAATAAAATATAATAAAATAGTTTGTAAAGTAGCAAAAATAATTTATATTATATAGGTTCTACTCATTAAATTGCTTATGGAGTAACTTACAACTTTTAGGTCGTTGGGACCGTACAAAATAACAGCAATATTTTCTGCCATCTTATTCGATAATATCTTGCTAACTAAAATTAAATAAACTGTCCGTTGTTTTAAAACAATAGCATCGCTTACAATTCTTTTTGATTAGATATTAAAATTTCAGAATACATTTTCCTCTTTGATTATCTGCAATCAGATAAATAACTTAATAATTAGATGAAAAACTGTAATTATTAATGATTACTTGTAATTACTCTATTCGGTATTGTTATTTTTTAACTGACTGAAAAAAGATTTTTGGTTCAGGTTTGCCACAAGACTGTAAATCCATATGAATTATTTATTTGATTAATTTAAAGGTTCCACTTCACATTAATCTCTTGAGGCACCGTTTGAAAAAAATCTAATGAACGCGTTACGTAACACAAAGTAAACATAAATCGGACACATAAAATTTCAAATAACCTTTTAGCCACGGACATTGACAATTTTTTTAAAGAATCTATTGTTTCTTGTTGCATCACTTTATAGTTTACTAATTTACTGGCAGTTGATATCTTTATAGCTGTAGAAGTGTGGCCGGTGTTACTCATTGCTAATAGTAGAATCCGACCAAAACCGAAACGGAATGTTCGGCAGTGGTTTCAGTTTGAGCTGAAGCCGTAACTCACGTGGTCTCACTTAAAGATACACTTGCGCCAGGAACACTATAAACGATGATTTAAATTAAAATGTCTCACAACTGGAGGACTATTGAAATTTATAAATTCTTTTGGATAATTAGTGGCTTCTTTTTAATCAACCTTTCTATTTATTGAACTATAAATTTTGCTTTCCCTCTTTATATTCGACAGTAATTTGTTATTAATCTCAGATGCCTAGTCATTGCAAGAAGTTAAAATATATTTAAAAAGTCCCTACTTAATATATTTGATACGTCACCGTAAACCGACGATATAAGATGTGGTTGGGATTGCACTATACAACGTAACTCAGGCGTCAGAATAAGTTTTCCTTAGTATAGTTATTGATAAGTATAGTATTATTATAGTTATTGTCTGTGAATAAGTTCGAACGCTCTGGACGTCTATTCGCATCAACAGGCAAAAATTATATGAAGCTCGCGCTCCGAGTCGGACCTCCCGCATTTTTATACACGCGCGATTGCTTATTTCATGTATAACTGTGGTGTTTCTATACCGATTTCTATGATTATTTTTTTTTATTGAATAGGCGATAATGTTAACTTTTTTTAAATTAGGAATGAGTGAGAGTCTTATAAACGTAAGAGTAGACAAATGTAATCAGAAAGCTTCGTACTGCTAAGCTATCAAGAGTTACACGTATTATTGTGAGTTAACCAGAAAAGAAAGACAATAGTGGAATATTTTTTATATAATTTTAAGGAAAACATTTTCGTCATACATAATTTCTGTGTAGCTGTAACCATTAAGGCTGCACACATGACGGAAGCTTAAGAAATGAAGTACTTTCTCCCGTTTTACCAATATTTCCCTTCACTGCTCTGCTGATTGTAGCGTGATGAAAAGTATACTATAACCTGCCCAGGAATATGAAAAATAATTCTACCAAGTTTTGTTAAACTCCGTCAAGTAGTTTTTGTATCTATAACGATACACAGACAGACAATAATTTTTCTGATTGCATTTTTGGCATCATTATCAATCACTCATTTCCCCCTGATAGTTTTTTGGAAATATACTTCATGTACAGAATTGAACTCAGATTTATTATAAGTATGGATAGATTAAAATAAAATATTTGTATATTTACATTTTACTTTTTAGTGAATATTTTATTGTATACACAATCGGTAACAAGTTTTTCAAAATTTTTGTGTCCATCTAATGAGCTAATTTACCTTATGTCAATCTACAATTTGGTAATCTATACAACCATTTGTGCTCTTTACATTATTAAATCGTATATAAATTTTATTATATAAAACTAATTTGTGATATTTTATTAAATTTATGAAAATGATATTATAATATTGAAAATAATATAGTCAGAGATTAAATAAATAAAATGTTGGTTGTTTTTATTGATCTATTTAAACAACGCTTTTGACATAAAAGCTATTTCTCACCAAGCACCTAAGAAATGCAAAGTAACGTTGTATTCGGTAAACTGTTAGTTTTGAATCAACCATTCTTTATTAACGTATTTTAATGACTATTACTTCGAGAATTGTTGTCTATAGAATAGAAATACAAATATCACACAGTTAATGAACTTTTATTAAACAACACAAAGTATATACAAATAATTTTAATATAATATTATTCGTCTTCTTTCGGACTAATAAACATATTTTACATTGTTCCATTTCTGTCTAAATGCGTGAACGAAAACACTATTTTTAATGATTGAGCAAAATTTTAATTGTAAAAGTATCGTATCGAAAAATAGTTAAAAATTTAAATTTTATTACCAATAAATAAAACCAACACATTTTTAAGTATATCCTAATGAAAATATGACAGTGAATTACAATTAATTAAACTTAGTAATCATTGTCATTCAATTAAATTTTAAAGTGTGTATGATAAATTGACTTTCACAATTTGTTCGGTGTTGTGATTATTTTAGAATTTTTGTGGATTGTTCGCATCTTTAGGCTGGACGTGTATCATAACTTTGATACCGGTTCCATTTCGTGCAACCTCATAAGCGTCCAGAGTCTGCTCGAGCGTGTAATGGTGAGTGACTAGGGGCTTCACATTGATTTTCCCGCTGGCCACCAACGATAGTGCTATTGGATATCTGAAAATAATTAGTTTTTAATAAAGTTAATACATTAATATACGAGGATGTATATCTATATCCATTTGATCAATATAAACTGTTTATAAAATTAAATTCAACTAAAAAGAATGAATACTAACTCGTTGACGTATCTGAAGATGCCTCGTATATCAACCTCTCTTGCCATAGCACCGGCTAGGGGTAGTGTCAGCTCTGGATTGCCCATACCCACAAGTACCGCAACACCACCTGATTTCGTTGCCTGAAAATATTACATTTAATTTTTGTTAAATACATTTTTAAATGCTATTTAATTCATCGATGCATGCATAAATATAAACCTAAAGAATAACATTTCGAATTAATGGTCACATAATGGCTACCGCCTTTTTTAGTCTTAATATTTTTCCTTACCAATAATGCAAGTCGCACTGTACTCTGTACACCACTAGCATCTATAGAGATATCCGGATGGCCTTTCAACAATTCATGAACTTTCTTCACGAGATCAGCTTCGGTAGATTCCTTAGACACTAAAAGTGTATAGTCGGCCCCCAATTTCTTTGCTGTCTCTAAACGCGACTCGAGTATATCTACAAATATATTAGAATACTTATTTTCATATGCAGTAGCGCAGTAACATATTCTTATATCAGATAATTATTTGAACAGCATTCCACTATAACGATTCATTTTCATAATATTTGTAATAACAACTGCGCATTGCGTTTTTCTATAAAGTTAGCCCACAACTACGAGACATGTCACCATAGTTAAGATTGAATAAGTTAATTAACTAAACCAGGGCTTCCCAAGCTTATTTAATCTACGACGCCCTATAGAATTGATATTTTTCTTGCGATCCTCTGTACTGAAAATAAAAACAGTAGCAGTTAAGCCTGATATCAGGAAAACTCCAGCATATATTTAAAGAAACAAGAACGTAAATCAAGAGACATATATTCTTACATTTGTTTATGATTAGTTATTACTAGCTTGTTCTTGCTTTTATGAGAATAGTTTCTGAAATCGAGGCTCAGCTGTGGAAAATGCAACCTTCATCTCTTTTTCAACATTTATTTTCGATCAATATTTGTTTCTCAATTACAGCAAGCATACATGTTTGCCGATCGCCTCGCGACGACCCTAGGTAATTGCCGCAACTTCCCAGGCGACGAGATTATCGCTCGTATTACACGCAGTTAGAGAAGCCCTCAACTAAACTATAGTGAAACGAATAAATATTACTTCAGTTTATGTCGTGTAAGAAAACAAATGCAAATATATATCTCTTTGCAGCGTAATTATAGTCAGGCATCTAAAATAAGTGGAGAAGTCGATAGTACATATATTACAAAGTACTATAACATACGTATCCACGGCTATACGTGTGATAGCCATATAATGCACTACGAAATTTACTTAATTGATATGTGGATATATTTATTAATGAAATTATTGGAAGGAGTGAAAGGGTGTTATAATATTTCCTGCGATAGTGATCGGTAGGCGTAGAATAAAAAATAACAAACCCGTAATAAGAATCTTGCTCGCTCCCATCGCTTTAGCAGCCAACATCGTTACAAGACCAATTGGACCAGCCCCAAGTACTAACACCACGTCTCCAGCGGTTACACCGCCCCGGCGACATGCGTGGATGCCAACGGACAGGGGCTCCAACAACGCACCTTCCTCCATCGTCACATGGTCTGGAAGTCTAAAAGGAAAACAATTATCAAGTGTTCTTCATTCACTCTTTTATTTAGATCCTATAAAATACATAATTAAACATCTGAATTAAATCTCTGAGAGCATTTCTTGATCGTTTGATTAGCGTAATACTTTAGTAATACGTAGTACTTTGGAATCTGTTGTTCAACAGAAAATAAAATAGTAGAAAATAATAAGTAAGTAGATGAAGAGTTTTAAGAATTAATTTAAGGAAAAATTAGTAGATAAATATTGCAACCACGCTTGCTAAACAGAAAATTAAATTATATGTACTTATAACAGAAGTCGGCTGCATGTTTGTAATATCTGGCGAGGTTGCCATGGACTGGTGGGGTGGCGCAGAATAAAATATCGGGACACAAGTGGTAGCGACCGGTCTTGCAGAATTCACAGTAACGACACGGCACTCCTGGTTCTATCGCTACTCGATCACCAACCCGCAGGTTCTTAACTTTACTCCCGATCTAGAAAGAAGAACAAGAACATGATTAGGCGTTCAAAGAGGTCTTATTTTTTTAAATTTTAATATGTTAGCCTTAGAAATTAAACTTTTTCAGGATATATTTATTTTAACTATATTGTTCGTTACTGCTTTGACTGTTAAGGTCAATAAAATATCGAAGCACTGACGTACGAGTCTTTCTGTAGTATTTATTATACAACATTGCCTAGTTTTCATCTAAATAATGTGTAACTGGAACTGTGTATAACAAAGATAAACAATTCTAGTCTACGCGACTAGAAATCATTATGTACATAAGCGCCTAAGCTGCGTAAAAGGTCGTCTATTTTTAGTCCCAATATAGCGACTCAGACATCTATTAATTAATAAAAAATATTATACTACGCATTGGGATTAGGGAGGTTATATATTTTATTTAATAAACTGCAAATTTTTACTTTTGAAATTGTACAATTTTTTGGTTATAAAAATAAATAAAAAAACTCTAATTTACATATTCTCTTATACATACACATATACTCTTTCCAGCAAAAAGTTGGTACGTGCTTCATCTCGCGTTTTAATTTGTTATTATTTTATCTAATCTTCGTTGTTTTATTTATGATATCTTAAATTGCAATTCAAAAATAAAAGAATTAAGATTACATTACAGTACTTTTGCTTTAAGTCGTATTTTTTGTACCTACAAACATCTGACGTAAAATCTACAAGATAACATTAATCGAATGCCATTCTATACGAAACCTGTTTTAAATATTTCAGAGACACACCTCAGACACACCTACTTATATGAAGGTAAAATGTCAAACAAGATTGTAAAAATGCTATTCCGAATGTGTAAGTTCACTGTTTGTTTTTAGTATGCAATATAATTAAAAACATGACGTTTTCGTAGAATTTGAATTTCAAATGAAATCGTGGCGCACAACAAATTATCAAAGTTGAAAGTCATTAATATTATCTTTATTATTCATCAAGTTTTTGTCTCGGACTATCAGGATATTAGCATAATGAAATGTAGCTGCGTATTAAATACCTAAACTGAAATGAGGCTAAATTACTATTTCATTGTTACCTCGGCGACGATGCCAGACGCCTCATGACCCATAATCATGGGTTTTTTGAGTACGAAGTGGCCACACGAGCCTTGTTGCCAGTAATGTACGTCTGAGCCGCAGATACCCACGCAGTCCATTCGTAAAAGAACCTCTGAAAATAGTCAACTAGATAACAATACGCTTATCGTTTGTTAACTCACGGGCAAAACCAAGGTTGAGTTAAGAATTAATAGTAAAATAAGTAAAGGATACCTATTTAATTATTACTTAAAAAAACTCTATGTTCTCTACCTTTACGAAAAAAGTTGGTCGGATAATTACTTACATATTTAGAGATTTAATTATAATATTTTAAACCTGAAGGAGTGCCTACGGCAAAACCTATAATTCTTAATTATACGCCGGTATAGCTTATTGTTTATATATGGTTTTCAACTTACCGTCATCTTTAATTTCTGGTATTTGCGTTTGTTCCTGAAATCGAGATTAAATAGGTGAATACTTAAAAAACGAGTAAGCAATAAAAAGCTTTAACACTCGAGACAAGTATTTAAGGAAAATTTATCATATTATTTTTATACCTATAATGTTTCGTATCGCTAATTAAAATTATTATTACTTATTATATAATGTAAAATATACAAGGACTTGCATGAATTATCTAAACCAGTTATATATAAAAATAAACCGGGTAAAGACGTAAGTTATTTAAATTGACGCAATTATTTTTTTATACAAATTTCAAGCTATTGTTTTGTTTGTATTGCTAACTGCTCGTTCGGCTTGGGTACTGGCAAATATCGATCGCAATACAAATCACTAGATAACCTAAAAATTAACGCTAATATAAAAAGAAGTGCTTATAATAATATGCTAAAAGAATATATGAGTAGTTAAACAGTCACGTTAATTATAACGTTAAGTGACATAAATTCTCTATTATATTGATCATTTTATAAATAATTTACATAAATATAAATTTACGTAACGAAGGCACCTTTATTATATATTAACTCATTTTATTATTTTTTTCTGACTTAATTATAGATTTAAAAAATAAATAAAGCAGTTACTCACTAGACGCAAATCCTTAGGTTTGTATAGCACGGCAGTAAGGTTATCCTGGGCCATTTTTGCGCGTGCGCGTTCGCAGCTGCCTGTCAATATACTAATGACCAATGTCGAAGATTTATTTCGTAGATAACATTTTAATTCATAGTAAGGCTTAAAAAACTGGTCGTAAATAATGATAATACTTTCAGAGACTTAAAATTGTATTGCACCAGTCATAGTTGTTCTTTATTATTTTTAAATCATCTCTGTTTGAAGAAGAGATATTATTGGAAAAGTGTAGTGTAATAATATAATATAGTGTAATAATTTACCTGATTATTAAGAAGCAAAGAGATTACATATAAATATTATTAATTTTGTAAATGTTTAAGTGGTGCTTTAATATCTACTTACAAGTCTATCTAATACGTCACCACTAAAGTACGTCATGTCAGGCGGGCCTCTTTATTGAGATAATAATATTAAACATAATTTAACAAACTCCTAACAAACAAATAACAATTTAAAAAGATTAACATAGCAAATATGGTAAATTCAACTCCATGATATTTTATTATTTTCTGTGCTGGTAAAATATGAGAAGTGGTATTCCATGTCCCGCTTTTGGGATATGGCTCGGCATCTGTTTCACTGCTTTCTATTTCTACGCAACCAAATTATTTGTTCCATTGCCCGGGAATTCATTCCTACAGGCTACAGCTTCTATTGTACATATATATGTAATTAGTTTTTGAGTTGTTCAATAAGTGCATTCTAATATTTTCTAAGTACTCGATTAAACAAATTATGTATATGTACATAACGATATATAATTATATTATAAAAATGCTATAATGGTTAAATAGCAAATATTCAAAGTAAATATGATCATAAATCCTAATATTAAGTAGTATAGAAGTATGCTTGTTTGCTTAAATACGTTAGAAGTGCTATAACTCTGTTTGTACAAATTGACGCGTGAGATGATAAACATATTAAGGATTTATATTATCACAAGTGTAACAGGCAAGAGCTAGGTAAAAACACTGAATGGAATTTCAGAAATAATTAAAAAAGGCAGGTTCGATCATAAGTCTTGGCATTTATTAATTAATATAGATTCATCAGCCCCGGAGGTAGAAGAGGGCAAACTCTTGCCCCGGCCGACAGGAAAACCTTATTTGTTTCACAAAAACGCTTGCGTCCCTACTTAATTTAATTAACTTTCACTTAAGTACATTTTTACAATACATTGAGATAAAGCTAAGAGGGGGCGTGTCAGTCAAAATTTATACCGGTTTCTTAGATATTGTAAAAGAACATTAAACATTATACTCGTACATGAAATGATAACGTTTGCCGAACAAAATAAGAAATAAATTCAAACAAGAAGCATTAATAATTATTAATATAAATCTACATATACAAAATACAAAGTCCATCGCGTCTTGCGATAACTTAAATTTGTCAAGTTTTTTAGTAAATTCGATATAAAAGAAGTGTCTGGAATACTCTGGAGTTCAAGGTACTTCTTTTATTAGCGGTACACATTTTGCCGGTGCAGCTAACAATAAAATAAGAACTAGATATATGATAACTAAAGAAAGGCCATGTATATGCCTCATTTCTTTTTTTTATCTAAAGAGAAACATTCTTGATAGGTGTTGTGCGAAAATATAGTTACTAAGAAGTTTTTTGTTGTTTAGGTACATAAATCATTGAGATGTCCCACCCTCGGTGTATCAACGTAGTGACCTATGGGTCAATCGAAACTTGATAAATTAATATACATAAATGTATAATAGTTAATCTGACCTTTTCGTAATAGATACATTTGGAATATAGAATCGTATCATCAGTGGCAGCGTAAGACGTAGGCGACGTGGGCCATCTTCGGCCTCACATCGCAAAATTTTAATGCATTGCTTAATAGATATTGTTGTGATGTATATTTTTTTGTTAATAAAAGTCCAGACCATATTCAGGTCGCCACAGACAGGGCCTCGCGAAAACTGTCTTGTCCACATAAAATTTAGATCTTTCCCTGCCACTACATCTAGCTGTTAGGGTGCTATGTGAATTTAATCGGTAATCACACATTTAAGAGATGGCGGAAAACATTTGAATGTGTTTAAGACATTTTATTTATTATAGCAACAAGTTATCTATATATCTTTATTACCAAAGCGTATTTATTTAGGTTTAAGACAAAATACTCTGCTCATTTATCTTATCAAGCGATTGTAATAATTTCAATATCGTTTTTATTGGGTAAAAAACAATAATTGAATGCATAAAGATTAATTAGTATAATTTGGTAAATATCCTTTGAAATTTTTTTTGGAAGAACCAAGTCTTAATTTAGTTCATAACTATTTAATAGATACAAACGTTTCACTTTTTTAATGAACTTAAGAATTTGAAGCGTTGTCCATATATAAGTACCTCAAACGCCATGACATTAATTAGCTACCATTAGGGCATGGATTTTTAGTGACTATTATTCATTATATTTAAAAAATGTATAATTTAAATGATTTCATTATCCTTCATAAATGTATTATATTACAATTGTTTTAGAATAACGTTAGTTGATTCTGCGGCAGATATAGTGGTATGGAGGAATTAGTATTGAATTTGGAAATTGAAAAAAAAACCGAAAATTTCATAAAAATATTTATTCCTCCCAACCCCATAGGCCATGACTCTCCCTGATGGTCTCCTTGTTATCTCTTCTTTGCCTAGTAAGCGCACTTGCTTCTCCTTTCGCAATTGCTTTCTTCCTCTCCATCTTTTTCTGTTTCTGCTCGAGATTTTTCTTTACTTGTGATTTAACCACACCAGGAGCTATAGTACTCGCAGACGTATAGGATCTCATTGATCTCACATCAGATAAAGCTTTTTCTATCATAGCCAATCTACATTTCTGGGAGCTTTTCTCATCTCTCTTTTCTGTTGTTTCCATGTATTCGGATTCAGTTGAAGGATGTAATACTGATGTAGGTACTTTATCATCTAATGATAGATCATTTGTAGTCTCTATAACTTTGTGAATAGTTTCATCATGTTGAACAGATGCTTCTAACTATAAAATAATGGCACTTGTTAATAATGTTACATAATCCATTCATGTTTAAACAGATGAATTCTTTAAAAACCCAGGTTTTTTAAAAATTGGTGTCATGACTTTAGTTTGCATGCATTACTCACGATTGTCTTTGTACTATAAATATTAACAGTGAAGTACTTCAAATATTATAACTCTAGTGTGTATAATTAAGAGAAGTAGAAGCTATAATTACAAGGAACGAAATCAGTTAACCAATACAGATCAACATATTTTTTACTATTTAGAATTTGATAGAACATAATATAATGAAGTAGTAAGACAAGTAGTCTGTCTATTTGGTCACCTTAGGTTAATCAGATTAAGAATTTATATCAGATTAAGAAGTAGTTAATATAATTAACTAAAAACTTACCTCAGGTCTCAGAGACTCTAATTCATCTTCACCCATGTTTATAGTACTTTCATTATTAATTTCTATCTCATCATATTCTTCATCATCACTCACTTCGAGGTGAATACCCATTTCCTTATAAAAATTAATAATATACTTAATACATTTGTTTCAGGAAAATTTTGTACTATGCAAATGGGGACAAAAACAGAAAAAAATTCAAATGTTCATTATAAATACCCTTTATAACTACTATTAGGTATAACTAGTTAACTATACAAATTTAAAAGTTTTAATTATGTTTCATCTACAATGAAAGTTAAACTATAGAAATGTTATAACTACCTGAAGTAATGCATTCTCTATAATGACATCCCGTTTGAAACCAGAACATGATACTTCAGTGTCAAGTTCGTCATCTCTTTGTAAATCAGAAAACTTGGGACACTCTACACTTTCGTAATTGAAACGTTTCTTGAAGAACTCACGTATACAGCGAACGTCGCGGTCAAAATATCTTAAATAATATTTCGATTTAGATAGTTGTGAACTTAATAATTTTAGATGTTTATGATAAATAAATAATGTTTGAATTGACAGGTAGAAATATTACTTATTTTTTCAAACAATACAATTGATTGTTTAACTTACTATTAGCAAGATAAAGTGAAAATGGAATATTTTTATATATTAACTAAATATAGTATCAATTAGAGTTAATAAATAACATTAAGATATGCAAAAATTTCTTACAGTTCAGCATTAGGATGTCGAGTGGAGACCATTTGTGGGAAGTCAATGATGACTGGGTGACCATCTTCATCAATCATGATGTTAAACTCATTGAAGTCTCCATGTATCACACCACAGTTGCCCAGACGGACTATTATACCCATTAGCTCATCATATAGCCATTCAACATCTGACACTGATGTGACATGTGTTCTGAAAGTACAATTTTTGTTTTTAAGAAATTGATAATTAATTAATAAAGTAGATATCACTGTTTCAATTTCTCAATTTATATGTCT
>JAAAKR030103153.1:59042-70218 GCA_010014985.3 Delias pasithoe
CATTTAGTTATCTTATCATTTATAGATAGTTAACCAGATCATTTATACTAAAACAATGAATTACACCAGAGCATCATTTAGCACTACTATAATTACTATAATAGATACATGTTATGTCATTTGAATAGAAGTATCAATCACAAATAATAGTATTAATAATATGTAATAAGAGACCAGTTTATTATTATTATTATTAACCTTTAAGACCAATACAAGTAAATGATATAATAAGGTATAAAAAGGTTCAGTAGAGAGTAGTGGCACACCTATAGATGAAGGTAGGTATGTGGCCCCAAAGACATTTTCTCTTGTAACAGGTAATCTTGTACTTTTCTGCCTAAATGTGATTCCAAGAGTCTCATTGTTACACACAATATGAGTTATTTTTAAAAATACACATCACATGTCCTTAGACTTTTGAAACAGACATTTTAACATATTGATAATGTCAAATTTTGTTCTTATTATATTAGGGTATATTATTTTATTTGTATTAAAGGACAAAGTATTTATAGCATTCCTTATTCCTTGTTAGAACGTAATAGTAAAAATATATACAATATAGTCTCCTCCTTTAACATGTAATGTAACTTTAAATAGTTATTCTGAGAGATGATTTTCCTGTTTCTGTTGTTATATAGTAATTTATAAACCTACACAAACGTTTATTCATAAATAATACAAACTGTCGGTAATATAAAACTTGACCAAATAAATTAGACATAGGTATACAAATTGTCAAGATTTATTATTAACGATAGTAAAACACGCAGGTTAATTAATATAATTACACGATAAACTTGTCTCCAAAGTAAATTGACTTACCTCGGAATTTTTTGATTTTATTCAGTGGAAAAACTAAGTTTCCATGAATTGTTTGACCTGAATAATATGCTCCATTTTCACTACTTAAAGTTATTCTACCTTCATCAAAACCCATCACTGATCTCAAATTATTAGTAAATATGTATTCCTTGTAATTGCAACAGAATATATTATAAATTATTATATGTTTTGGTAACTATAAACCAAAACCAAAAAACAAAGACAAGATGTGTTTTTTTCCCGTATGAAATGCCATTCAAGATTTTTGTGGATAAGAATAAATAAAATAAAGACATGAAATAAAGTCTAATATAATTAGTAGATATTAAAATTTTATTTTATAAACAACTTATCCGTTTAGAATTTTGATCTTAATCGAAAAATTATGCATTCATATTGTGGTCTGTTGACTGTGGTATGTGACGAGGTTGCCAACAATTATACTTTTACACCAGATGCAATTTTTTAAAGTACTGAAATCCCAAAAAAATACCTCACTTAGTGTGAGGTATTTTTTCGTTTTATGAATTTAATAAGCATGAATATATAGGTAATTAGTTACCTTTAATAATTCTTTACAAAAATTATTGTTCAGCTAATCAACATACTTCTATTTTGTATAAAAATTTGCATTATTAAGTAAAACAATTTATTCCATTTCAATAAAATTGAATAAATGTTTATAAAATTTTGGCTCTAAATGGAAAGTTAAAACTTACGTTTTACAACAACTATTTATATCAAAAAAAACAACTCGCACTGGACTATATCCATAGATGATTTAGTATAGTGTTCTGTTATCTATTGACGTTTCATAGGTGTGAGCTGAAATTTAAATTTTGAAATTCAGTTTATTATGTCTGTGTTTTAAGCGTGTAGTGCATTTCGTTATGATTTTGTTCCGGTTTCTGAATCGAATTATTATAATTAATAATATTTCTTTGCTTAGATAAAAATGTCAATTGATTTTTGCTTTACACTTTGGTAATGTATGTACATGCAATGAACTTCTACAGGTTACAAGTATATAATTTTATTATATGAAGTACATAAATACTTTATTTCGAAGAAAATAATAAATCAATAAAGTTTCTTTTATAAAAGACTATTAAAATTCCATTTTAAACTACAGTCGCGTATTTTTATAATGGGTTCACATCAAAAAGATATTGAACTAAGTCCTGTAAAGATTGAAATTGCCTCCAAAAAAGAAATTTCCGATGGGGTTCCTAACAGAGAGGATGACGAAGAAGACGTTATAATTGGCCGTTTTCGAAAAATAAGTTCAGCTAAATCTATGGCAGCCACAAATGGAAATATCCAGTATCCAACAGATTTTCCGAAACCAGAAACCGATATTGAGGTGGGCTTACAATTTAAACCAAAAAAAGAAGATGAAAATCTGCTGGAAAAAAGTAACCACGGTCCCAGAATACGTAAAGCGCCGGTAACAAAAAGTAGTTTTCGAGATATGGAAAAGCCATCCAGATTTAAAGATCAACCATCTACAACAAGGTTTCAGGTTTGTATTTCTTTATATAGTTATTTTACTTTTTTGTTATTAATTATAAATTATAAAAGAATCAAAAAATATAAATGGTGGAAAAAGTGTAGTTGAACATACTAATTGTTATGCAGTTGTGTTATGAACAAGGAGGAAGCTGTGATTTCATTCTGATAACATTCTTCTTCTGCTATCTATAGATAAGCTGATATTATTGTAGTAAACTTTAACAAAAGCACTATTTATTGTCCAAATATAAGATAACATCATTAAAACACATTATTTTCATGATGTAATTACAAAAGTGTAGAATTAGCTTTTTTATTATTATTGGATGTTCATATTACCATTAAAATTCTGTTTGATTAAAATTGCAAAAAAAATTCATATTAATTTCAAATTTACATTTAAAACATTCTATTAATAGGTCATCTACTGAATAAAAGCAAACAAGTTTTTTGTTGGTATTATTTATGAAGAAGGTAAACAACCTTTCAGAGACTTGTGGGACGCTGGCAGTGCATCAGTTTGTCAGCAACTGGAACATATTTGTTTCCCGATCTTCTAATCATATATTGTTGTTAACAGAAAAAAATGTTGACTGCTACCCGATAAATCCTAATAACTCAAGGCAAATTGAATAAGTGGTTGGTTCCCATAGCCTCGCTAGCGTCTTATCCAGGTGAAGGGGCTTCCAATATAATTTGAGGTTTAAATTCGTATCATACTAAGCAAGGCAGTTTTCGATGTGCTAGTTGTGTCTTCTTTAGTTTACTACTGGAAATAAATTTAATAATAATCCAACAAAAATGCGAGGCTTCTGCTGTTAATATTAAGGAGGTAAATATGAATTTAAATGGGGTTTCAAAGGATCACTTTCTGCTCAGAATGTTATATGTAAGTTAGATCTGTTTATATGTCGGGACAAAATTGCATTCAGAGTGATAGTACATGATATATACCTACTTTAATTACAACTAATGATTGACTTTAGATTAAAATATACTCAATTAAATATAGTGTGAATATGTTCAATACTTACAATATTTTACTAATGATAATTTACTTCTCTCTTAATAAAATTACTTTGTGTTAGATTTAAATTAACTAGTAGTATAATTGCATAATTGCACACATCTTATGCGTTTGTATGCATTTATTTATATGAATATATATTTTATGTAATTGGAAGTTTTTGAGACTAAACACATGAAGGACAACATATACAAATGAAAGAATGAAAGTTTAGGATTAAAATAACTTTATAAAGCAGAATCACAAGAAAACTTAAAAGTTGAAAAAAAAAACTTGAAAGTTATTTATTTCACACGATTTTTTAATATGTATATGTATTTACCCGGGTTTCTACATTTTAAAATTTGTATTTATTCACCTCTGTTTAGAATTGATTTTAGACAGATTAATACAGTTATATTTCATAAAAGCAACTATTTTTTTATATTTATGATTTATCTATGTTCTGAGACTTCACTTATATTTAATACGTCTAATGCTCCCTTTTTATTTAGATTATTCATATCGTCCGAGATTGTACTTATGATGCGTCCACTTAAGCGCAATATGAAATTTCCGAATGTAAATCAGTGGGCGAATCTAATTTTAGTGCATCTAAAAATAAAACAACTATGAAGCGTACAAGTTAAGGCATTCTTCTTATATATAACTACTGTATTGCAAAGATTTATATAAAACTAATAAATAAAAAAGATACCAATTGTTATTCTTAAGATTTCCGGAGAAACAGAAAAGGATATCATGTTTTCCGGTGCATTTATCGTAAAAGAATCTGAAGTTATTGAATACTGGTCAACTTTTCTCTATACTAAAACAATAAATTTTCGTTGAAAATTTGGAGAATTTCTTATAGTTTATATTTTGTCGAAATTCTAAGGACATACATTTGTCGATATATATTTCGGAAAATTAATTGAAGAATATGCAAAGACTTGCCATCCGATGACAATAATCGACGTGGTTTTAATTATTTATACTATGATATTAATATGACTTCTTACAGATAGCACGCATTTCAATAAATCGATAATTCATTAGAATATAATAAGTATTTAAGTACGCTTTATACGTATTAAGTATTGGTTTATGCATTGTTTATTCTTGTACAGGTAACTAAGTATCAGTTTGTATCTCGTATTTCTGAATGTATCTTGTAAACTCAAATACTCGTGTTTTAGGATAAGGAATTTATATCTTTGCTGTTTGCGCTAACTCTATTATGAACTTACGAGCAGAATCGAAGAGCTAATCAGTCCGTCGGTAACATCACATAGGTTTACCGCCATATGACCGTCCCATCAATGAACGCAAATTAACATTAACAACGTCTTCCCCTTTTCGATCCATTTTAATGAAGACTAAAAGCATTCTCCCTGAATTTCCGTCAATGGCTTATATAGACAAATTTGTATAATATATTGCCATCTTGTATTTAAACAAACCCATATTTTTTCTCACGTTATATTTTAATAGACATAAAAAACGGTCATGTGCCTTTAAATTTTAGTTTCCGGTAGTGTCTGTTTGTATATGTCCGCAGAGGTGCTAACGGTGACCTATCAATTATTTATCACCCATTCATAATGTCACGCGTTTCGTGATATGACTTCATTATCGAAGATTTAAAAAATCTAACAGGAAAACAATTATATAATAAGGTGCACTAAATACTAGACTATGTTGTAATAATTATATATTACAATATACTAGTCTAGAAAGGATCGCGGTATTTTAGATAAGCACAAGGTAAATAACTACGGACCTTGTATCCTCCTATACAGAATATGCATGAATTTTTTATTTGATTATTACCGAATATTCACATGTTTTCCTTCTATTTTATCGAAATTTGAATCAAATTTTAAGAACTATAAATAAAGATTAACCGGTGGTATTTGTTACTGTTTAAAAAAAATTAAATAACGTGTGCCATAAACTTTTATATTGATTCATATCGCGTGACCTGCCCGGTATATCTTATATTAGAACGTAGGTCGGATATGATCATTGGCCAATTACTGGACCATCTGTAGATGTAACTGCGTCCCCCTTGGTCCAACCTTCACGCGTTTCGAAACAAGTTTTTCAGTGTGACTGGATTCGACATGGTTGTAAAAAATAATGAATTCATATACGTTATCGTTTTGCGATATATCTGAAGTATGGTATAGGAAAATGGGCTGTTCTCCACAACTCGACGGCTGAGCGCCTATTTTACGTGTGGGGTGGTGTGGTGTGTCACTCGAGCCACCCTAGTTCTCCAAGAAATTTCAGCAACTCCTTCGAGTTGTCAGCGACCTCGTAGTCCCGAGGTGTTGTGCCCTGTACATTGCAACTCTTGTACACTCTAAAAGAACATGAGCTGCTGTTTCTTCGTCCTTCATACACGCTCTGCATAGAGGACTATCTGTAACACATATGTTCTAGACATAAAGATGTTTGTTAAAAGAACCGTGTCCTGTTAATCGATTAGTTAGTCCGTATTTGGGATTTGCTCATACGAAGTAGTTTTTTTAAGAGCCGTCTTTCGATACTAGGAAATTCTTGTTTCGCTCGTCGATACTGTATACGAAGTATAAGTTACGGTAAGGTTTTAAGTTTAAGGTGAAGAAATGAATGTCAAGATAGTATACAACTTATTGTTTAATGTAATGTCAGTTTGTTTATCAATAATAATAGTGGATCACAATACTATTACTCATTACATAGCTAATGATTTTTATCTTTGATTATTGTTTTAGATGGAAGCGAAGCAAGAAGAAGTTTCAGAGTCCGATGGTTCTGGTGCGGACAGTGATGACCCTCTCACTACACAAACGGATACTAAATATGGAAAAAGTTTTAGGTATTTATCTTCAAGTTTTAATTGAGGGCAAGGATTTTTTCCAGCATCGTACCTCGGCTAGTTCTTCACAGCATGTATCTTGTTATTTATTTAAAGACACTGGTAAAACAAAATCCTATTATATAATAATATTTTGCCACAAATTCTTGAAGATAATCAATCGATAAAATAATAGAAGCACAAACTGTGCTAGAAATCGTACAAGTTTATGCCGCACGTGTGTTGCTCTGATGAAATATTTCAATATGCATATTCAAACTAAATTGTGTAATATGGTTGGGAGTTTTTTCATAGCGATATACTGTTTTGCTTCTTCATCTTGGTTCCCTGTAATAGTTCAGCTGTTCAAATATATAAACCATTCATTAAAAAACAAATATTGAGTTTCTTCAAGGACACAGAGCCGATAAGCGTTAGAACTTAATTCACAGTTCCAAATAAAAGATACTAGTATAAAAAACGGAGACAAAACCCTGCACGAGTTTGATAAAAAAAATAACTCGACTAAACTTTTTTTTATGGTGTAGCGGAAACCGGAACAGGTGGGTATCAGAGACTTATTCCTATATGGTAAGAGATACAGCGTGGTATCACTTCAGACGGGCCGCCCCATTTATCTTAAATCAAAAGTGACGTCAAATAATTTCGCTTCATTATCATGTCAAGTTATATGTACCTACATCTTACTGAAAAATTGGAGCATACGTAGTTTTCCTCAGTCAGTTCCGTTTTTTATGGCATAACGGACAACGGAGCAGGTGGCTGTCCTATATGGTAAGTGAACACCGCCACCCATGGACAACCACGCCACACTCAGCGAAACAGTAGATGTACCATTTCAGGTACAACTACCGGTTCACGCTGAGTATTCTGTGAGCCTGTAGTTTCACTTAGGACGAGCCGGCTTTATTAGTGCGTTAGCATATGCTTCAGCATGGCTCATCCACGGGTCCGTACGGAGTTGTTTTATCAATTACACCTAATTTATGTTCTATCAAACGAATAATTAATTATGACCATATTATATTTCAGACATTTCACACGCGAGGCTCTACCTAGGCTGGACAATTATAGAAATGTATTGTCTCTGCATGCTGCGCCTCGACCGACGTTAGATGAGCTTCACAATGCTTCACTGTCGAGGAAGGTCAGTGTCCTTGATTTTTGTTTTCAATATATCACATAACTTTATGGTTAATACGTCTGATTCGTGTGGATTGTTATGAGAAGCGCTGAAGCTGCTAGTACCATTCTTAAGAAAATATTTTTCTTTCTTCGATACTTCAAGCCATATGCGGACATGAGACAATATTTCTGTGTTTTAATATCAAATGTGCCTTCTATACTTTTATGTGAGCATCTGTTTAATGTTTACAATTGTAACTGTATCAATATTTATAATTTGTTACATTAGATTTTAGTAATTCAAAAATGTCCAAAACGGCTTTTGTGTGTGTGTCTGACTATTAAACGAACGGATTTTGATGCAGTTTATTTTTGTTTCTTTTCCAATCTCATTAATAGAATATCACTATTCCAATTAAAATAAAAACAAAACCTTTATTCCTGTATAAACATACAATTTCAACACGATTGTATAGTTTTTGCTGCTGCACAGGTTCTTCCAATCTAGTCTGTACCTATTTGATCAATTAAGATCTTGCTTTCTCCGCAAAAACTCTTTCTAGATAAATCAATCCGAATTCTTCGCATTCAAATTCAAAAGAACGGCTATCAGCTTCTCAGCGTGAAAAGGTACTTACACTTGTTGTTCGCTAGGTGAGTGAGCATATCGGAGGCCCTTAAAATTATGCCGCTTAAGCGGCACACTACCAAACCGCGGACTGCGGCGCGGCCGTCCACGAGCAGCGGTTTTCTTTTACCATATAGGAGATCCACTTGCTCCCTTGTCCGCTACACCATAAAATAAAATACACTCGTGTCCACCTGTGACATCACTTCGACGCACAATTAATCCAATAATTGCCAATGATGCGATTATATATGCAACGCTGCGATAAGTGTTGACGGCTGAGTGAATGTGTGGCTTCGGTTAACTGGGTTATCGCCAATGGCCTGCCAAGGCAATCAAAGTCAATGTGAATGCTATGTGCCTAACAGGAGACAGTAATGGCACAATATTACTATATAATATCATTTGTAACATAACATTACTAACTATGAAGTCAACTAAAACTTGCAGTAAAGGAAATATTTTCTTCTACGAAATGTACTTACTCGTATGGAATTACGTCATTTTTTATTTAACGATAAGTAATTATCTACGCTTCCAACAAATTAAGTATCGGGACATTAATAAAGCAAGACGTTATTGAATAAATGCAAGTTTATCCGGCTGAATAAGATAATGAATAAAAACGACGAAAAGCAAAAAAAAACGTTTGCGTTGTTATTTAATTTTATCTATATTCAAATATTATTCAATATTTCGCATTTATATTGGATAAGTAGCTAGAAGTAGAAGGTCCGCAGAATATAGTAAATTATCATATAAATATGTTATTCTCAAGTTCACATCTAAGAATTTTATTTATGTGTTTTTATTCCGCTCCTTTCAAATTAAATTCGTAAAATGGAATATTTTAAAAATATTCGAACTACTACTAAAAGGAGCTAGAAGTTAAATTGCTACATGTTCATCTTGTGGTAATTGTCACAAGTTGTACCATGAAATTTATCTTTTTAAAAGCGGTAGTGGGCGTAGGTCAATCAGGTGTGGCCCTAAACCATGCAATCTATGACCCTCGTGCATGACTTATTAACACGCTGAAAAAATTGACCGCTCTAATGAATATTTCTATTACCTGGAGTCTTTCTTTATGAATTTCAACTTAAAAATAATTCAATATAAATTAATTTGTGATGACTGAGTACGTTTTCATAGATAAATTCATTGTCCTTACACCGTAAGGCCCAAGGTATGTTTTCTAATATTTCGTCTTCTGTTTATTCTAATTATAATAATCAAGTATTTGTGCATATAATTATTGTTTGTTATGATCATGATATTCTACCGTCATCCGCATCGGGTATAGTAACATAAAGGTAAACTGTTCATAAATATCAGTTATGAACTTGTGACCCAAGTTTTCGTATTATATCCAAAAGTTTTTATACTATTCTTGTGGTCATACAAAATAACCAAAAACCATTTCTATTACTTTCGTTTTTTCTTAACATTTATTAGTTCTATGTTATAAAATTTGGGAATTTAAACTCAAAAGTTCTCGCAGTTGGCAAGATCTTGCGAATAACATTTCTTTGTTACCTTTAGTTTGCTGTTTATTTGATTTAGTATTATTATCTCAAACACGATTAAGATATTATAGCGTCTTTCCGGTACTTTGGGAAAAATTAGTGTACGTTTAGAGAAGGGATGGTGGTACAGTAAAATGTTACGGTGCTTTACTAGGGGAAGAGGCAGGGTTCAAATTCTCCAAAAATTGCATGAAGTATTTAATATATTGAACGCCCACTTTGACTATCCTCAAGTACAGTAATTTCCTTGACGAGTATATATTTTCAGCCAGGCCAGACCCTTGAGAAGGATGTGGGAAATCTGTCGATACCGACGTCAAGCTTCAAGTTCGGTTGGATCAAAGGGGTTCTGATGAGATGTCTCCTCAATATATGGGGAGTAATGCTGTTTTTGCGGCTATCTTGGGTTGTGGGCCAAGCTGGTATAGGTATGTAACCTATATGAAAGTCCACGAGCTAAAGTAATGTTTCCAATTGATTAATATCGCCGTGAGACGTCGGCTTAGAATTGCGTTTCCCCATACCTTCTCGTGGGTGTCGTAAGAGGTGACTAAGGGATAGCACCGGAGGACGGGCAACAGCGTCCTCCGCGTACTACTCAACCTAACTGCGATCGCCAACCCGCCTGCCAAGCGTGGCGATTATGACAAACGCCTCCGATGGAAAATTGTCCAAAGGGGAGGCCTATGCCCAGCAGAGGACGTCTTGCGGCTGAGATGATGATGATGAATATTGTAAAACTTGTAGCTTATCTCGAATCTTACATGTTCGAACATGGGACTATGAAATAAGTGCATATTAGCGGTTTAAAAATGAGTATTTCTTTTAATACGACGATGAATGTTACTTTCAGCGCAAGCAATTCTACTTATTCTAACAACATCTGTAGTGACGACAATAACAGCTCTCTCGATGTCCGCGATCAGCACGAATGGAGTAATCAAAGGAGGTAATATGAACATCAAATTCAATGTTCTTAACACTTGTTATAGAATTGTTTATTCATGCAATTAATCCGTCATTTTATTATTATTATTTTGTTATGGAAACGGTGACAAACGAGCAGAAGGCTCATCTAGGATAGGCGGTCCTCCGCCCACGGACGACCTCAGCACTTTCAAGGCCGAGGCAGCTTTGCCGATCTTTATTGAGGAGATTGAGGAAACTGAAGGGAGACGGAGGGAAAAGGGTTGCAAAGAGGACAAGAAGGTGGGAATTGGGCTATCTGAGCTCCCACTCACTGAACGAAACGTGAGAAACAAATGCAAATTAAATGGCCTCACTTCACGCCGGTATCCAGTGGGAGAGTGGTATCACACCGGACGTGCCTACCCATTTGGCTGAAGCCCGAAGGTATCAGCGTGGCACTCCCACTTCGAAATAGTAGCTAATAGTATGCAAGCAAACTGTAAATACAAGAGGAAGGAATACGACAATATTGTTATGTGCTCAACCGTGGGATTGCAAATTTATTTAGTATTTTTATTAATTTTATATATACTATAAATTACAGGAGGGACGTATTATATGATATCAAGATCTCTCGGCCCAGAGTTCGGCGGATCCATTGGCCTTATATTCTCAATGGCAAATGCTGTCGCGTGCGCAATGTATGTCGTAGGATTTGGTGAATCACTCATCACTTTGATACCTGAATCGGCTTATATGGTCAGCAAGAGTTGGGTAAG
>JAAAKR030106848.1:0-15161 GCA_010014985.3 Delias pasithoe
CAGGCGCCGGCCCGTCGAGCCGCCCCAACGCACACTTCTACAGCAGACCAAGCCTTCGAACAACTCGCGAAAACTATGCGTTGCTCGCCCCTGCACAACAACGAAACTTTAATTAATTTTTATTATTTCCAACAACTAGAGCAAACTGATGTAAAAATGAAGCGACCTATTCATCGCTCCACTTTTACTTTAGTTATTCTTTATTTTCATATCATTAATCGAAACAATTCGACTTCTCTTTGTAAAATAAAAAAAAATCAAAAGAAAAGATAAATCAATCTTCAATTAAACGTTTACGAACTTTTACTATTGGAAAAATCCCACGAGTTCCGTTCATACCAGACAAACGTTTAACGATGTGAGTAGAGCAATTATAATAACTCACGACGAGTTGGTAACTAGGATTCTTTCCCTCCAAGCAGCCTGTTCCTTCATGGCGGCGTCAATTGTCGCTCGCGCCTCGGACACTAGACGCTCGCTTTCGCCCCAACGCACGTAGTCCGTTATAAAGGCACGAAGAGTACACTCTCCGCCGCTGAAAAATATAACTACATAATATAAATTAAAATAGTTCAAAATTTAAATCTCGTTGTCTGTTTGTAACTAATTCCCTATAGAGAATACCCATGCGCATGTTTCACAGATCACTTTCTTACTAAGCTAGTAGCTGAATAGCCTTTTTGTTCCCCGAATTTTGAACCCAGGTAATTTAACGCAACACGCAAATACACCTATCATTCTTTCATTCGTTTACATATACTTAAACTTAGTACACGACTTTTAATCTAGCTTTTGGAATAAATTTTGATGTAATATAATAGAAACAATGTTATTTAAAGATAAGAATAACTATATATTTAGTCGGTACTCTTGAAAAACTTAATGTGCAAATTTTATTCTTAACTTACCCAGGTTTCTCGAGATTGCTACAGAGGGCGTGCAAGGCCGGTAAAATTGTGTGAAGCAACGCCGGATGCGGTGGGCATACCAGCGGATAGCGTTGTCTGCGCGTTAACGGACCGCTCGATACAGGAGTCGCGGCCGCTAAAATAACAATAACTTTTTAATAGCCGCCTAGCATTGCCTTATAGTTAAGAATTCAATTATTTATTTCTCACTACTGGTGCATATATCCACACACTTCTTCAGAACTCGAAACATTTAAGATGTTTAAATATCTTGTTAATTTATAAAATTATGACATTTTTTTGTATAAGAAAAAATTCCTAAGCCAAATTTTGCATGGATAAATTATAGAAAAAGCTATTTTAATAACGTATCTGTCAATATATTGGAGAAGCTTGAATTATGTGCCACATAAAACATTTTGAAATAAACGGGGCATTAATAATAAACGTCAGACACTCCACTCATATAACTCACCAGTAAGTCTGAATAGTTTGTCGCGTCGCCTTTGCGGGCGTTTTTTAGCGAAATAATCTGATAATTTGAGTTCCGGTGTAGTCGTTTCCGCGGCAAGAGTACGTGCACCTGATAAATTCACACTTTCGATCTCTAGGTACTCCGTTAAGAGGAGTTGCATCTGTAATGATTAAAGGTTAAATATATCAGAGTTTCTTAAAAAAAGTAATATAGATTAATAGATGAACGAGCAAATGAAATTGCAACTATGGTTTATTTTTGGACTTCGTTGATTGAAAAGATTATTTTTGGAAATTGAATAAGCTCCGTTTAAATAGTGAATCAAATATGATTTAAATATTTTAGTACAAGTTAATTTTTTTAAATGGAAAAGCTGACATTTGCAAGGCTGCGAATGCGTTGCCGATTATTACAATTAAAACAATTTTGGTTGTCTTGGGGCGGCGGTGTTCTTTTACCATATGGGAAACCCACCAGCTCCGTTGTCCACTATACCATAAAAAAATATATATACCACTTGTTGTACAGCGCTCCAGTAATGATGCTCTGTATGCAGACAAGAATCAGGGATTTTGTGCTTTTGAAGTGACGCTCTCCATACTTGAATTAACCTGTCACATTACATTACAATCACATATTCAATGAATCTTTAATTACTTACAATATGCATTATAAATCAAAATGTAATAACTGTTCGACATTATCGCCTTTTGACCCTTTTCTGTTAATACTGAACCAATCAATATGTAATCCCTAAAATATACACTACGAAAGAGGCAATGATGGTCAAACAAAATGGCAAATGGCGCTTTTCGCAGTACTTTGTAAGCGTTACCCTCCCTCCCCACAAGTCTTAACTTAATTGATTGGTATAAACTTGACTAGTTAAAGTTAGGGCAAAAGAGCATTGACAATTTCTAATAATGAATAGCGGCTAAGTGCCAATGTCTAAAAATTTAAGTAGAAGTTAAATTAGAACTTTTTACAATATTTGCACCCTTACCTCTTGTTCCTCATACCACACGCCTTAAACTCTTCCCCCAAACAGGTGACAAGCCTAGCGAGTGGTCTACCTGTCTCTGACACACCTTCCAACTCCACTATATCGCTGTCCTCTTCACCCTCCAAGTCCTCAAAATCATCATCAATTATACGACGCGACACTGAATCGATAACTTCAAGCAGTTCAGTTTGAATTTGCACTTTAAATTTCTGAAAAAAAGTTACTGTATCAAAAAATAGACTTTTTGGGACAGACATGGTATACTTTAGCCCCATTATTAATTCCAACTAAAATAATTTACTATTTAAGTTTTTGTTAGCTAATTTATTTTAGAATCTGAAACTATGTTATGTTTTTTAATTTAACCTTTTTTAATTTTAGGATTCTGTATCAATTCTGTATTTTCCATAATAATAATAAAAATATAAATTCTCACCTCAGTAGCTTCCTTTAGCTGCTCCAATACACCAAGTGCCTCAAGAGACAACATGACTGTAGTTTCGAATGTTTTGTCTTCCTCTGTAAGTGACGCTTCATATTCTGGGGTTATATCTTGTAAATGTGCATCTGTTAATTCTTCAGTCTTTGTTAATTCTGAAAAATGTTTTTAAAATTCTTATTCTTTGGCCAATATACATACATCTTTACAAATTCTTTTTATTCATACAGATATGAACACAAAGCAAGAATCGATAAAATAAGGCTTTATTGTGCAAATAATGTAACATGAATTACCTGCTAGCAATAGAGTAGTTCTCCGTCTCGAGGAAACTCGTCGATTAAAAGGTGTTCGTTCATCTTTGTACACAGCATCACTTAATTTTCGGACAATTATATCTACTAGCTCCAATTTCTTAACCTGCCATAGTAAGAAATATTCATTAAATGTAAAATTAAAATATAAATCGATGCTGGCAAATATAATCATTTAGCCCAGGGGTTTCCAAACTGTGCGCTGCAGAAAATGAAGAGGAGCGCCGTCAATCTATGTTTTATCATTATCTGAGACCCAAATACATATATACTTATTACCGAAAAAGTACCTATCATCACGCGCGTTGCCGCTAACTAAATTTCAAATTGTAGGTGTTTTAATTTCTGTTTTTTTATTACTTAATTCATATTACTGTTAACTTTTTGTTTAAAAAATTTGTAAATTTTACACTAACATTTGTAACTGCTCCACGGGCTGAAACAATTTGGGAATTCCCGACTTAAGTCTTGGTGCAAAAGAATGCTTACTTCAAAATATATTAAACATAAACACAAATAAATTATTTTCTGTTACCAAAACATGTAGTGTTTAAGAAGTAAATATCTGAATAATATATACTTATGCAACACTAAAAGTTCATGTTTTACCTCTAGATGCTGTGTAGTCGTTGACAGCGCGTGTACGTGGGGCAAGTGTGTACGGGCTGTGCGCAGCGCGGCTTGCAGAGCATGCGCGCTCGCCACCACCCGTCCCTGCCCCATTAATTCTCGAGCTTCTCTCTCACAAACAACCACACGCTCTCTGTTTAGTATAAATAAATATTAAAATAACTGGGTAGACAGTTCAATTATGCTTACATGCCTGATGTTATTTATTAATATGAGCATTGAAATATTATGATTTTCACACTTCTTCTACTAGGACACACATATATTTTATAGTTTCAATAATGAAAAGGCCAAGTGCCCTACTTGGTTCTTCTTTAGCTCTCCCAATACAAACACAAAAAACATTATTTTATATGTTTGGGCCACCAACAGAAAACACAGAAAATAAAAATAGAACTTATAAAAATTAGACTTCATAAATATAATTAGTGTTTAAATATAAATCCAAATTTAGAATTAAAATCCTTGTCTATAGTTTCTTACATGTCAGTAAGCATTTGTAAAGCATGATGATGTGTTCTGGCATCAGTCCACAGACGACGCAGATCATCTCTTCTAACTCGAAGCAAAGCTCTACAAGCAGATAGCCTTGCCTCCGCAGCAGAACAATGTTGTCCCCATGCGCTTAATGCAGAACCAACTGCATTAAATTTCTGTAACATTTACAAATTAATAGAAAGTAATTAATTATAACATTTAAATAGAGTTAAGAACAGAAAAACTTAAAATTAGGTAGAAAAATATACTCAATATACATTACATACATGCATAACTTCTGTAATCTCATTAGCATGTTCAGCAACAAGCTCATCAAGTCTTGCATCACTCTTTTTGTATTCTTTTTCTAATTTTGCTCTTTCTTTTTCTCTTTGTTCATTTGTTTCACTGCCTGATAAGGTGCGAATCACAGACATCAGTAAACCACTCTAAAATATTTATTTGATAAATGTTAAGGTGGAGTGAATTTCATTTACTTAAAAATGAACTTAATTGACTAAAGTTATGACTTTAAAACAAAACTTACAGTTTCTTTGCCTTGTTTAACGCCTCTCGGAGGTTTAGTAGGAGGAGAAGATGTCATTATTTCTCGTTTTACAAAACAAACACAAAAAAATAAAGAGAAACAAGAAACAAAACAAAATAGGGGACTTGTAATTCAACCATAGATTATTGAGAAAGGGATATATGAAATAGTTATTTACTTATTGCTTTTGCTTAATTTTTGAGTTCATTCTAATTAAACTATTAACTATTTGTTATCAATTTTCTAATTTGACACTACAATGACTGCAACCTACAGACTATATGCAGCGTACATAATAGAGTATACAAAATTAAAAACTTCTATGGTTTAATTCGCGATGTTGGTTTTAAGCATTGACGTAGTATAGGCAGTAGTTTTCTTTATACTACGTCAATGGTTTTAAGATATGTTTCGCCAAAAAATTATCCAAATTTCACAGATTTAAATTTTTACTCTCTAGTGCTATGCAAGAAATAAAACAATGGCTTTTATGGATGTGCAGTATTTTGTTTGATAGCCTATAATTAAATTATAAACTCATGAAAAGAGTAGTTGTAGTTTTCATTTGAATTTTTTTAGCTATATTCGCCACAATAATATTTAAAAAATAATTGTCTTTGATTATTAGTAAAATTTTTACATTTGCATGTATCACACACAGAAACAACCGCTGTAAAGAAACAAGGATTAGGATAAGGATACATATTATATCCACTTTAACCATTATGTCAGAAGTCTTAGTCCCTTAAATTTCATACTCCCACATCTACATTGAATTTTTTTTTTAAATATGAAATATGTACCTTTTTGTAAAAATAAAATTTTATCGCACTGAAATTTTTTAAACTTATTATATATTTATAGGTACCTATTAATCCAGATAAATAATATCTACATTTGTACATTGTATAAAGAAACAACAAAACTTAAACATGACCACGACAGACACATAAAGTACTTGCTCTTTCTGACAATTTTGTAACTATTCAAAATAACCGCTATTCATAATTATTAACTTTCGTTATTTTGATTAATTATTTTAACTAAGTATTATTGCTATAGTAAGCTAGTGTTTAAAATAATATATATTGTTACTGTTCATTTTAACATTTAATTCCAATAATGGATGACTCCAATTTGAGTAACAAAACTGAAGCAGATTTATCAGATGAAGAACTAAGTAATCGTTATAGTTTGCTAAAAAAACAATTCGAAAACATTTCAAGTACATTTGAAGCAATAAACCAAGAAATACATGAAACGAGAAGAAGTTATCAAACATCTCTCGAAATGCAAAGTTTTATACAAGCTGATTTACAGGTATTTAAAGTTGAAGAAGAGAAGCATAGAAGTGAAATTCGTTCTCAAATTGTCAAGCTTCAAGAGGAAATAGCGACGATCCAAAATGAAAGGACAGAAATATGTGATCGTAATATAATTGAAATAACTAAATTAAAGAATGAAAATCGTCGTTTGAGAGAAGAGCATGCAATGGTAATAAAAAAGAGTCCAGAGCGTGATACCAGAGAAGTTGATAAGATAAATATACAAATATCATCAGCAGCATATGAAACGGCATCAATCAAGACAGAGCTTGAAGCAGCGACAGCTGAAATAATATCGTGGCAGTTGAAGTTTGAAGAGTTGGTTAAGGATATTAGTGAATTAGGCGCTGCTGATGATATTAGAAAAGAAGAATTAAAAAATATAAAAGAGAATGAAGAAGTAGCATTAGCTGAGCTTGCTGAAATTAAACTTATCCTCAATCAAGTTGAATCAGGAGAACAACCATTAGGTAGACAAGGTTTATTTCTTTAAAAATCAATAACAACCTACTTTTTATGTATTAATTATTTTTGTTTCTGTACAGCAAAAAGAAACTCCATATTTGCAGAAGTCGATGATAAAAGACAAGAAATAGTTAAAGATCTACTTCAAATGAAAAAAAGTAATGCAAAGGTATATAATATGGCTATATTGAATCATTAAGTTATAATAATTGTTTAATAAAAAAAAAATATTTTCACAGCTTAGACAAGAAATTGCTAACCAAACATCACAGATAGAAGCCCTTCTACATGAGAAACAAACTGTTTGGGAGGAACAAGCTGGGGCCACTGCACATTATGACAGAGATTTAATTGGTACCAATATCTGTTATTTTATATTAATAATAAAGTGACATTAAAGGTCAACTGATAGATGTGCAATATTTTCTAATATTCTAAGACATAACTTTTAATTTTTTTTATTAAGCTGGGAATGTGTGCTTGACTTGCCAAATGGTCATAATTAGTTCATTATACTAATAGCAAGCTAATTTCTGCAACTATTACTATATTGTGGAGAAATATAGATATTAATTATGGACATGTAACATTTTATTTAAAGATTCCTCATTTTTAAACAGACAGCTATGAGGAGCGCATCACACAATTAGAAGGTCTATGTGAACGGCAGCGCCGGGAACTTTGTCGTTGGTTTGGTAAACTTGTTGACCCATCTACACCAGGTTGGCTTCCAGAGCTGATTAACCATTGGAAGTAAGTTGTGGTTTTTTTGTTTGCGCTCAGAATCTATGGCTTTTGTGGTTCATCAGAGAGCCTCATAAGTGGTTTTATAAGCCAACCATGAAGCGAGAGATATCTGGTTGGAATTCTGGATCAAATAAAAAAAAAAAGACATTGTGTCCGGGAGAGTATCTCAACACTGTCATACACCACGTGGTAGGGCGATCCTGACGCACTAATTGGGCCGGCTTATCCTGAGTGATATCACGGGCTCCCAGAATGCTCAGCATGAAACGCTACTTTTGCCGATTGAGTGAGGATATCGGAGGACCTTGAAATTATACCGCTCAAGGAATGTAAAGCCAGCAACGCATCGAAACCGTGCATAGGCGGCGCGCTCACATAACTTAAGCCAACCTTCTCTGTTGTCAGCTATACTATAAAAAACTTAAATATACCAGCCAAAGAAGATATTGTCATGAAATTTTATTTTAAATAATTGGTATATATAGGTTTTATTTTTTTACCTAAGTTTTCTTATAGTATAATGCAAGCAAGTGTTTTTTTTTCAGATTAGAATGTCATCGGCTTTATCAAGAATTAATGTCTCTAACTCCAGCGCGGATATCTAATACAGGAATTCTTAAAGAACTTAGAAGAAAAATAGCTGTTCTAAATACAGATACACCAAAACAGTCGCCTGTAAATGACGATAAGAGTGAGATAAGTATCTATAGAGTACCTGTAAAGGATATTAAGAAGACTGATGTAAAAAGGAAAGTAACCTTTAATTAATATTAAAAATGAGTGATTTTTTAAGTCATTAATTGTAACTGATATTCGACAAGAGATTTTTTAAGAGAAAATCAAAATCCTAATTAGTAATATGTAATGAAAAGTTTAATATATATGTATTTTTTTTTGTTATTATCTATGAAGCTTAAACATAATTGTAATCTAGATGTCGCTAAATCGCAAATTGGAACAAAATTTATTCATGTCAATAAAATAAATGTAATTCACCATTTCGTAAGATGTTACACCTAAATAATTTTGAACGCAATTCTTTCTGAAGCCCACACAATTCAATTGCCGCAGGGGTCACATTAAGTAGGATTTCAAAGCTGCACCGTCTTGATAATACAAGCCGTCACTTATATAAGAATAATGTATTTCATATTTTAATAAATAATTTTATAAATAAGTCTATGGATTTATTGTTTGTCGTTGATCTGGTCATAGAAACTGGATAATGGTGTTTCATTTTTAATTGATTATAAGCTACATTTTTATTGTATGGCACGATTCAAATGACTAATCATCGTTCGTATATTGGTGAATCTCCGTGAGCCCCCGATAGTTCCTTTAATGCATGAACTCTCGCGTGCGCCACATGACGCGAGCGACGCTCTTGATCTCGCTCGTCGCGTTCCGTGCGCGCACGCAAGCGATCCGCGCCAGCCTCTTGCACGCATTGACTGAATGCACCTAAATTATTATATCATTTTAATTAGTATTACTAAACATTAAATCACTACTCTGCATTTGTTTTTTAGTAGAATGCTTTACAATGTTAAAATTCCATTTATGTAAACAATTCAATATAATCAGGCATGCAAAATTCATTAAAACACAAAACTAGTTTGTTTTGCATAGTTTTAGCCGATTTTTCTTCCTCTAGTTCTATAATTTAACCCCTAACTTACCAACAGCATCCCAGCATTTGACAACATCTGGAGCAGATGAAGAGTCCTTATAGCAATCTATAACAATTTGCTGATAGTCAGCGCACACAGGCTCCACACTGACCATATTCGCTGTACGCATTTCAATCCGATTAGTCAGTGCTTTTACTTCGTCTACGGTTAATCTAAAGAAAATATTTTGTATGTTAAAATGGCTCCAATATCATTGTCTAAAGGTGTAATTAAAGTTGTAGAAAGGTTGATAAAACCAGATAGGTATATACGTAAAGCGGGCGACGGCAGTTTTGTAGAATAAAACGTAGCCGTAGGGGTGAACATAATTTACCAATCTTTCCTATACTCGTAGTTGCGTAAGTCGCATATCTTCCATTCCGTATGAATTCAAAATCCAATATACGAGATTTTTAAAAATATTTCTTGTAGGTATATTTGATTTTAAATAAATATTATTAAATCTGATTTTGAGGCCTTAAAATTACTAAAGTCTGACTTTGTTTCTATTATATATCTAATAGCTATGGCTTTTTATAAGAAGACAATGAAAATAACAGTCAATATAACATCTCTGTTTTTATCAGAATATTATGTTCAAGTACATATTAGAATGTTATGTTTTTTGTACATAAACAGTATTTCAACGATGATCGTTTATCCGGGTTCGATACTCGTTACCTTCGTGCGTAAATATAATTAGGTGAGTTGACGTGATGATCGTTTATGGTAAGTTTAAGGGTTGAGACGTCCGACGATAAAAAGTTTAATATAGTGTTATTTTCAATGAAAGATCAAGTAAACTAGTTTGTAGATGTGAATCATTTTTTTATGGTTAAGAATACCAATGCCCAGTAGAGACTTACCGTGTTTCCCCATTAAAAAACTTAATTATGACGATAATATTATTTAGTAGCTATCCATTTAATTTTTCAATTATGTGAAAACTCGAAAGTTGTAGAATCCGGCAGCGTTGGCGAGTTTTTAAATTGGATTTTTATCGGGAAGTTTAAGTTAATAATTGCCTGTTGAGTAGGTATCATGATTTTTATTCGATATATTGTATATCTATATTATTTATATTTCTCTGGTGGAAATACGACATTGTAAAACGACGATCACGAACTAAAAGCATTGTATATTTTTATTATAATTATGCACAGATCCGACGTAAAAATTCAATATTTGACGTCTCGACCTATGAACACCAACTCGTTGTTTTTACTATTATTAAGTTTATATAATGCTTATTTATTGTGACTTTTGTTTTTTTTTAAATATAATAGTTACACAAATATATATTTATTGGATTCATCTTAAATATTGTTTTAACTTTTGAAATGTTTTTAATTCTATAATTTAAAGTGAATTAATAATATTAATGAAACTAACCCCAGTCTTTCAGAATGCGTATCATCTAAGCACTTTAGCTTTTCCATATAAATCTTCTCTTTGAAGTCACCGAAAGTAGAGTTTGGTGTCGTGTTGTTTTTGTTACTGCTTAGTGTTGCATCTTCTACAAGACGTTCTACCTACAGTATGACAGAAGTAAATTGAATTAGACATTAATTCCTAATTCATCAAATGAACTTCTCATAACATTGAAATATAAGATATATATTTACCTAGCTTTATTAATTAAAATACAAATTTAAAAAGAAAGACTGTCTAGTGGCTTCTTTATTGGGTACCAAAATGTTAATTTGTAAATAGAATTCTCTAACATTACAATTAAAATATAAAAATAAAATCAGTATGTAAATAAAGTGAATAAGCTAAAAGCTAAACCATTTTATTTGAAATGCTAATGTGATGGTCCTCTGATTCATCTTCATTAACTGATGCTGCTGGCGCTGGGTTCGGAGGCCTCTGAAAGTGCGAAGCGCGTATTGATTGATTGCTTCCCATCTTTAACTGAAAATTATAATATATTGTTATATAAATGAAGTAAATGATAAAATAGCATCCTGATAAGCTTTTTGTTGTCTCAAATTAGATTGGCAAGATTATATGCTTAATTGATGATAGAAGATGGGGTGAAGTTACGTCTTTTGACTTAGCCTTGAACTTTAGTGAGGTTTGTACCGATATTGGCCTCGCGCATGGAATTAAATTTACATACATTTAGTATCGGAACAAGAGAAATGTTGGAGCTGCGCAAGATTGTACCATAATTGTTTGATTGTAAAACATTTTCAAACAATAAAAAGAAATATTTCCATGAAAACTCTCCAGACACAAGTAGCATTGACAAATGATTAGACCTTTTAAAATCTATATATATCACTTGTATTCTGCTTATATACTTATATTAAACTTAACGAAATAATAATTTTATTAACATTAAATGTTTCTAAATTAAATCTCGAAGCTTTAATTAATGGAGCGTTTTTTCTTGTTTCACAAATTGTTGCAATAACCGGTTTTTATTTAAAACAAGAAAAATCATTTAATCATACAGATAACTACATAATTAATACTAATAATAATCTACAATACTACTTTATTCTATTAAAGGTTTTTTTTTATTAATGAGTGTAATGGGTTTTTACCAAAGTATAGGTTACATTCAAATTCAATCGTGTAATCCGAAACCGTGAAATGGATTTAAATATTAAAACATCCTTTATGCATGGTGTCTTACATAAATCACTTAAGCTAAATTGTTACTTGAGCTTTTATTGTTAGTTAAAATCGATTTTAAAGGTAAAGCCTTACATTTTTTGTTTATTACAACACTACATTTATGTTGTGAGTTACAGATTACGTTTACTTTTATTATTTTTTATAATATAGCAGACAATGGTGCAAGTGTGTCTCCTTGACGTTACGAAATCACCGAAAATCATGAACAACCGCGCCATAATCCGTGTTTTATTTAAGTTGCCGGCTTCCGCTTAGGCAGTATAACTTGAAAGGCCTCTGGAATCACCATTCACTTAGAGAAAGAAATTACATGAACTGCTTCACGCTTGTCTTCTTTGAGCTCGTGGCATCACTCCGGACGAGCCTAATTACTGCATAACCATATGCTTCAGCACAGCTATCCCACGGATAAGACAGTGTTACTATCGGAATTCGCTACCCATGACGTCACGGTAGCTTACAAGACTATTTCACCATACGGCTCTTGAGTATGAGGGAGCGATAAAGAATTCTCTTTATATATATATATTTATATATATATAAATTGGATTTAATAAAACTGTTAATTTTAGCGAAGGGTTATTTATGCTATATCTTTGGTACCTACTTCAGGTGTGACTCATGAAGTCGAGCATTTTTTTCCCTTAGGTATAGGTATGTTTCAAGGAAGTTGATGCAAGAGCCAATGAACTTAAAACTCGATTATATTTTCAAACTTTAGGTTCGATTCTTGGCATAACAAAGAACTTGTCTACTAAGCAAGTTAATATATGAAATTGAGATTGAAATTTGTCTGTTTCGGCTGACACCGTGAGACTTCGCTTCACGGTATAAAGTTTACAATGAATACATATTTCAAAGTGATTTCATGTATTCGCAAATATAAAAATTATTCTTAGAATGGTGACGAACCAAAGCTGAATAAGCACAAGGATACAGGTAGCTCGAGATAAAGTATAAAGAAATGTGTCTTCCGCGGTGAAAAACCCTCAAAACCAGTATACCAAGGCCAATTATCATTATAGATAAGAAGGAAAATAGTTTAAAAATGATACCCAGACATTGTAATTATAATACTAACGAATAAATATGTATTAAATTCTTCTAAACAGAAATAAAACGAAAAAATTATGAGTGAAAAAACTTGAAAGTGGCCCCAACAATGGTTTCTTCGGGCCCTTTAGGCTACAAACTATCAGACAGCTAAAATTCCCTTCAGTTGCCTCTAGAATCGACAGGAAGACAACTTGACAATTACGGCTCAACGTGAATAAGTTAAGTAAACTTCCATTTAATGTACAATGCGGGTCCAATACGGTGGATAACTTGTTATGTTCGCAAAAAACGCCAATGTAAGAAATACAGACGTAAAGATTCGTGAAGATGCTATACTTGTTTCTCGGGTGTTGGTCACTGAGGGGCGGGGGATGACGTCATTGGAAGCTGTATTATATAGAAGATGCGCCTGCGACCATCTTACTGTTTTAACTAGTGCTTGTGTGTGCGTACAAAATCATCGAAGATGCTGAAAATCGGAACTTTTCTGACTATCGCTGTAAGTTTGGCTTTATTATCCAAATTTATTTTAAAAAATTCAATATAGATAGATACACCTTTGTAGGTGTCTATTTCAAAATGATGGTGAATAATGGATAAATAATACCAAGTAAACGTTAAATTGGTTTTTAAAGGTTATCCTAAAATATATAGCTTCCTAAGACCATAATTCATTTAATAACTATGAAAAAAATAATCTGACTAATGATTACACAACTCGGTTGCATTATTTAATGAAAAACTAAGTTTAACGACAGTCTACATATATACTTTTTAAACAAAGTGATTTATTCATATATGTTAAGGAATACTTATATAATGAAAACAGTCAAAGCATTATACTCCGTACAAATACTAAGTCCATTATTTACGAATGTTTTACATAGCCATAGAATATATATATATATTTAAATATTATGGTAAAGTTGACAACATAAGGGTCTATATAGTGTGTGGGTATCTTAACTCATTAATTCGATTAAATCGGCAGATGAGTGAGATAAAAATTCGACTTACAATATAAATTTATCTTTAAAATATTTCACAATTCACAGTAATTTTAGTTTTCCTCGAAACATTATTAATTTAAATAAAAATAATGGTATGTGTTTGTCAAGACACTGTCATTTGCTGATTTATCTTTAGCACAGATAAGAAAGAATATCTAGATGACAATATAATTATTATAATATACGTACTGCATAAAATATCAATGTAGATTGATTTTAGGCTTATAATTACAGTTAAAATCAGTTCCATTACGTTTTATATGGTTTAAAAAATATTTAAAAAATGTTCATTTATTTCTTTGAGTTTTCACAGATATATTGACCTAAAAAAATGATAATCTATGTAAGTACGTATCTAAACACATTTTAACCAACTTAAAAATAGTACCTATATATGTATAGGTGATCATCAATTCGACGTGTATTATTTTATTATAAACCTCATCTTCTTAGAATTTCGTATGCTGCTAGTGAATCGGTTATTTGGGTGCGGTCACACGCATCATGACTAACAAATATTATGATTTTTGAATTGTTAAATATATCCGGCTTATTATGGAATTTGGATTATGGAGTAGATATTTAGTGACCTATTTTCCTTTTAATATAAGAAAACCGGGTTAGTAACACCATTTGCAACTCAAAAATTGGACAATTTTTATTTTATTAGGTACGTAGGTAGCTGACACTATGAAGTTTCTTATCCAATTATCCCAAAATGGGAGTAAAGGTTTTAGTATAGTTTAGTATATATAGAATATATAATGTCAGAACTCAGAATTCAGAACCATCGTAGATGTAGCTACCATTTGCTTAAAAACGAAAATGTTTATCAATACTTAAAAGACTGAAAGATATGCAAGTAGTATTTATTTATGGTTTAACTGAACTTTAGCTATGGAGAAAACGTCATATTAGTTATAAGAAATTAATTAAAGTCGCTCAGAATTTAATACAACGTGTAAAGTATAATCCAAACCCAACTAGAACTAACAATTAATGCAATAAAAAGATCACTCGTCTACACCTCGTTTCGTTTTCTACGTTTTCCCGAAGGTCAAATCTAACCGGTTTTGATATATTTTTGTTTTCATTTGACCTAAAGATTCCTTATTCATTATTAATATTTCCTCAACCTGATATTAGTTTTCAAAAAAGGTATATTATATAAATGTAAGATCTCAACTGTTTCATTATATTTTTTACACAAAAGTTTGTGCCTTCCGAATCGATATATTTTTCATCGGACTTCTGCGTCAAATTCGCGATTAGTTCCCTATGCTTATATAAAGAAATAAATTGTACTAACTGCGGCTATCACAAATTATAATTTCTATAATTTTAAAATTTTATTAATTTTACCATTTTATAATATTATTTATACTATTAAGGATGTGGGTGAATATGAACGATATAAATAACGTTATTCATGAGAAATATCATAAAAAA